>LOEQ01003530.1:73254-88183 GCA_001685075.1 Bramus lutescens
AATGGCCAAAAGACACTTAAGGTCATGCTCAACCTCTTTAGTGATCAGGGAAATGCAAATCAAAACAATTTTGGGGTACCATCTTACACCTGTCAGAACAGCTAAAATCAAAAACACCAATGACTGCCTATGCTGGAGAGGATGTGGAGTAAGGGGAACACTCATCCATTGCTGGTGAGAATGCAAAATCATGGAACCACTTTGGAAATCAATGTGGCGGTCTCTCAGGAAATTTGTGATCAACCAACCCCAGGATCCAGCAATACCACTCCTGGGGAATATACCTAAGAGACACCCTATCATACTGCAAAAGCATTTATTCAACTATGTTCAAAGCAGCATTAATTGTAATAGCCAGAACCTGGAAACAGCCTAGATGCCACTCAATGGAAAAATGGATAAAGAAAGTGTGGAATATATATGCATTAGAGCACTCCTCAGTGGTAAAAAACAATGACACCTTGAATTTTGCATGCAAATGGATGGACATAGAAAACAGTATCCTGAGTAGGTAACCCAGACACAAAAAGATGATTATGTTATGTACTCATTCATTAGTGAATTCTAGTGATAAATAAAGGACATTGAGCCTATAATTTGCAACATATTCTTATATCATTAAAACAAATGTTCCACACCATAAACAAATGCTGCACATCTTAAAATAATATATCACAACATAGAATTGTCAACAAAACAAATGTACCAAACAATTATGAAGAACAGAAAAACAAACGTGGCTTGAATTTTGACTTATGGTGCCTAATTATAATGACAAGTATGACAAAGTTTCTTTCTTCAGAGTGCAAAGTGATTGATTTTTGGTTAGGTATTATTGGGGGGGACTGAGATATTTGTTTCACCTATTGTTTTATTCTCAGAACCTAGCACAATATGTTAATAAGTGAACAAGTAATCCATTAATAATCATTAAGGTCATCTTTTGTTTTATTCTTCTCTCATACATTACATTCCACATGCAGTTTCCCCTTCTCCACTCCTCACAGTCCTTTTGGCATCTCTCCTCTCCTCCAAATCAACTCCTCTTTTGTTTCCAGAGAAAAAGAGTGGGGGGAAGGTCTCCTAGGAATATCCATCAAATATGACTTAGTAAAATCAAATAAGACTAAGTACAAACCCTCATAATCAGGTCTGGATATGGGAACCTAGTAGAAGAAAAAGGGCCCCAATCAAAGATAAAAGAGTCAGAGACCCCACCTTCCATTGTTGTGTGTCCCACAAGAACATAATGCACGCAACCATAAGGTTTATTTAGAGGACCTAACTCAGACATATATAGGATCTGTGATTTTCAATTAACTGTCTATGAGCTCGTATGAGCACTTAGATAGATCTGTGACCATATTTTCATGGTGTCATTTTGACCCTCCTGGCTCCTCCAAACACCCCTCCACTTCTTCAGTAAGGTTTCTCTGAATCCACCTAATATGTGTCTGTTTATCTCTCTATCTGCTGGATGATACCCTTTAATGATAGTTGGGTTAGGCATGGATCAGTGAATATAGCTCAATATTATGAATCATTTCATTTTTTTTCTTGTTTTGTTTGGTTCTATACTGGTCACTAGGATGTCCAGTCTGACCATCTAGGCAGGGACATGTGAGAGCTCTCTTTTGTAGCTTGGGCCACAATTTGAACCAATCATGGGTTGGCCATGGTGCCACTGTTGTCTCAGCTTGTCTTGCAGGCAGGAAAAATTGTAACTCAAAGGTTTTGTGGCTGGGTAAAGTTTCCAGTTCCATGCTAGGGGCCTTGCCTGGTTATAGACAATAGCCACTTCAGGTTTCATATACCTCATTACCAGGAGATTTCACTAGGGTTGCTTTCATAGATTCCAGAAGTTTCTACTGCATTAGGTTTCTTCTTTATCTACAAAAATGTCCCCAAATTCCAGTCTCTCTGACACTACTCTCTCCCTCCATGTCTCCTACCCCATGACTGACCCCTTCTGTTCCCATCCCCACCTGCCTCCTGTCCATCCACAAAATCTATTATACTTTCCTTTCCCAGGAAGATCCACACAATCCTTTCGATCCCACCTTGTTACTTAGCCTCTATCAGTGTTCACTGTGACATGATCGTTCCTAACAGTGTCCATTTATAAGTGAGAACATACCATTTTTGACTTTCTGGACATTTTGGTTACCTCCCTCAGGCTGATATTTCTAGTTTCTTCAATTTGCCTGAAAATTTCCTGAAAAAAGAAATTGTGATAATTTACACAATAGAATAATATTTGTTTTTAATATAGGAGTATCCACAGTACTTAATAGAATATACATTTGAAGAAATGTAGCATAAAGTATCTGATCATAAACAAAGCATTGGTGTTAATTATGTCATGAACACTTTGTTTTATACAATTTAGTTGCTTCTGTTACTTCACTACAAACATGTAGTAAATGGTGCTTAACAATTGAAACATATGTATTATTTTGATTTCTCATTCTGCAACCCATGCCAGAAAGTAAAATGAAAATTATTTACTGTTCTTCCTAAGTATTCCATAGAGCTAGGCACTGTTTATGGGTTTCTCCCCGAATAATGTCTGACAAGCAAAATCAGAGGAGGAATGCGTAGCTCTTATCTTGGGTACAAGACATAATGGCCTTATAGATAATTATGTTCAACTTAATTTATGTATAAATTGCTTCTAAATTATTTCAGTAAACTTTCTGTAAAGTGTTCACAAATATTTAAGTTTTGAAAGATTAACACATCTCACTCAAATACCATTTTAGTTAGTAATCTTTCAAAAGTTTATTAGGTTCAAACTAGCCCCTCTGAATATGAGTGACATTTGTGTGGCTTGCACAGTCTGTGAGGCCACTGGTTGTTGGATCAGGATTTATTTCTTGTGCTCTGTCTTTTTGAAGCCCATTCTTTTTGGAGAGATATCTTGCTTAGCATAAATATATGGGGGACGTTCTTCATGCTACCTCAAAATGATGTGCCAGACTTTGTTGACTCCCCATGGGAAGCCTTACCCTCTTTGAGGACTGGATTAAAGTTGGGTGGGTCAAAGGTGGGTGGAAAAGTAGGAGGGGCAGGAGAGGAAACAGGGATAGGTATATAAAATGAGGAAAGATCATTTTAAAAAATCATTAAATAATTAAAATAATAAAAAAATATTTGTGTTACACTTCTTTTTCCTGGGTTGCCTTGATATGGTAGTGTTTGCTTCACACGACTAATGATGGCCAAGCAATATAAACCTCATAAACATAATATTGGGCTTGGAATACATTTAATTAGCAAAGAAATTGTGTTCCCTGGTCCAGATTTTGGGTTATAAGCTCTATATCTCCAAATTTGTTTTACAAAGGTATCAATAAAAACACAATAAGCAATCCATCACCTGCTTTAAAAATGATTTAGTGATATTTCTATAATCCCGCTAAAAATAGGGGACATTACACATTATGAGCTATCATTACAGAATGTTTTTAAGTATTAAAAATTTTGTAATATATTCTGACTCTGATTAAAAAAACATGAAAAATAGGCAGATTTCTTAAATGTCAATTAAGGGATGTCACCAAAGAATACATTAAATAAATTTCTAAATACTTTTAAAATGAAAGTGCTCTTCAAAGAATCAGACACGTTATTACTATTACTTGCTAAATTTTTATATCACAAATAATAAAAAATAAAGTGTAAGGAAAGTCTGATATTTTACAAATTGTTTTAAGTTATCATTAAATTTGTGCTTTTCATACAAGCATAAAAAAGACAAGAAAACAAAATTATTTATAAGAAATATGTTCTGTATTTAAGTCAAATATGGCAACTTGGTTAATATAAAAATTGAAGTCATCTAGGCAGAAAGGTATTCTTTTCATGTACCTTTTCTTAATTTCTCATTTAAAATATATATTTTATTGTTTTATATTTGACTTTATAATTCTATGATTTCATTATAACTCCACTGAAAGTTCAGTTTCCATGTTCTTCCAATTTTTGACAAACTGAACTATATAATTTATAACCTAAATGATTCACACTTGGCATAGAATATAGAATATACCCCATAAACATGTACATATATGTGTGTGAGTGTATGTATATATAATATAATATATGTACATACATATTATGTATATATTATATATAACATGCTACATCTTCCACTACCAGCTCTAAAGTTCCATTTCTCCTTCAATAATTCTAATATTCTTACACCTTAGGCTTTCCAAATCAAAGAATTCAAACTACTTTTCATATCATTTTAATATTATGTATATGTGTGTGTTAATTATTCCCTAATATAACAAAATCCTTACAAAATTGAAACCTGTTGTGAAGTAGCAAGTTTACTTGTGTGCTTTGTATATTGTATTGGTAAAGCACTGCTGAATTGCAGTTAGTTATATTATATCCATCTGGAGTCTTTAATGGAGTTGAAGAATAGATAGAAAGTAGATATAGCTTTTGTTAATTATTATAAAAGATAAAGCAGAAATATATATTGCAATTATATTTCTTGCTTGAAACTGGTTTTGTTATATGTAATTTTACTTTGTTAAAGTTAAAGTCTTCCTTTATGTTTAAACAGAAAAGGGGAAATGGTGTGGGAGGTCCTTCTGTCTATGTGTTGCTTTTATTGAATAATAAATAAAGAAACTGTCTTGGGCATGCACAGGGAATAGAGTTATGTGGGAAAGGAGGAAAGAAGGCAGAGTCAGAGAGAAAGCCATGTAACCCTCACGGGAGACAGGCACTGATAGAACTTTATCCAGTAAGCCACCGCTATGTGGTGATACATGGATTAATGGAGATGTGTTAAATTTATATGTAAAAGTTAGCCAGTAAGAAGATAGAGCTAATGGGCCAAGCACTGATTTAATTAATATAGTTTCTGAGTGATTATTTAGGGGATAAGCAGCTGGGAACCAACAAGTGGCCTCCTTTCAGAAATTATTTGTCTAGAGATATCATCCAGATAAGGCTAGGTAGAGAGCAGGGATCTTTGCTGGGGATAGAGGGAATTTCCATGTTACTGATTTTAGAGAAAGCTGCCAGGTTATGGTTGAGTGCAACATCTGTGCAGCCAGCAATACCTTCCAACAATTCTTCAGCTCAAACATTTCACACTCAATAACTCTATTGCTAAACTTTTTCTTATATATTAATTAAATACATAGAATTTTCAGTATAAAATATATCATTATTGGAATATTTGGAGACATAAAAATAGAAATGACTTCCTCTTTAGTATTAAACTATAGCTTGTTCAGTTTTATATATGTTACTCCAGTATTTATAAAATTATATGTATTGTATATGCATATATATTATTTTAAATTGCTGAAATATGAAGGTTTAGCAAAATTCTCTCTTTTCTTTAAAATTTAGAATATATACTGTGTTACATATTGATGAAGACATCATATTAAATATAACTACAAGTTTATCAAACAAATTTTATTATCTTTGCATTAAATGCCACAAAACAAGTAAAATAAAAAAAGTTCTGGTTTATTTATTTAGTATACATATAAAACTTTATATTATTCTTACTTTGCTCATCTTTGGATTTCTTGTTATAGTAAAAGTGTCAGATAAAATAAAAGTGTACACATATGCAATAATCCCTCTAGAGATAGCCAATGCTTTCTCCATAATTACCCTTCAAAACACTTCTTGGCAATAAATTTCACATCCCCCAATCAATTCACAAATAAAGGCAATCTCCACGTTAAATAATACAATCATTTTCCCAGAATATTTTTATTTGGAAAACTATGTTAATAATCATAACCCAGCTATAATTTATGTCACACAAAAGTGACTAAATAATTTTACACCAAGAACAAATCCAAGATGAAAAATCTCTTAATTAGTCACATGTTTCAGGAAACTAATAAACATTATGTAGATTGATTTATGGGTTTTTTGTTCTGTAAGAATTGTATGTTTGCTATAAAGAAAGGAAATAATGGATAATTTTAGAGGTTGGAAGATTACAATAAAAACTGCACTAAGCTATAAGTTGTATTGGTTGCATTTCAATGGTTGAAATAAAATAACAAAAGTTATTTAGGGAACAAAAGCTCATTTTGACCCTTAGAGAGAGTACAGCCCATCACAGCAGGCACGTGTTTGCTGTGAGACCACGAGCACACAGGTGAAATTGTAACAGCAGTTAAGGAGCAGGTAGAGATGAACGCTGACCCTCAGATGCAGACATTTCTACCAAAATTAACCTTATTAAAGAAAATAAGACAGTGATACCAGGGAAAAGTACAGTATGGGATGTCTTCCACAGAAGTTTAGGAGAATAACATGTGATAACGTGATTATCACGTCTAATTTTTAATTGAATCATCAAGATGTTGGAGAGTTCCAGAAATACGGTACATATAAATATAGACGTAGATGCCAATTGTAAGTGTTCAAGACAGAAGATACATGTTACAGAAAAGAAAGATTCACAAGAGGGTTATACAATTATACTGGAGAAGTCAGATGATGTCATCAATTGCTGCACATGCTGGATATGGAGATATAAGATTTAACATTTGTTTGGCTGGGTTTGAGTACTGCTTTGGTCTGGTTTACCTTTGTTGTTTCCTATTTCCTCACTCTCCATAGTAAACTAGAATTTCTTTTAATTACAGAAACACACAGAAAAAAGCTTGCTTTTGGTACAATATTGAGACATTGCAATTTCAATGTCCATTTGTATGTATTTCATGTTATGAGACATCAATGAATCAATAGAGGATTAAATTGTGCCCCTGCTGTGGGAGGCCCTTCTGTATATGTGTTGCTTTTATTGGTTAATAAAGAAGCTGCTTTCAGTCAATGGCTTAATTGAGTAAAATCAGTCTGAAAGAGATATAGAGAGAGAGTAGGCAGAGTGAGGGAGATGCCATGTAGCCACCAGAGGGAAAAGACGCAAGCTTCCAGCCATAACATTGCTAGCAGGCAATGAGCCTTTCAGTAAAATATAAAGTAATGGAAATGGGCGAATTCTAGATGTAAGAGTTAGTAGTAATATGCTTAAGCTATTGGTCAAACAGTATTACCAACCATATAGTTTTCTACGTTTATTTTGAGGCTGAACAACTGGGAACAAACAGGTAGCTTTCTCCAACAAATTGGTGCACCAACGTGGTTGACTACATCCACGTAAAACCTGAGAAAGCTCGGAAAGGAACTCTAGACACAAAAAGCAAAGTTTATCTGCATTTTCTTTTTGGCCTGTAGTGTGCTGTAGCTTCCTGAAGAGAAGTCTTCCAGATACAAGGTGGTGGTAACACCTGCCCCCAATGGAGTTTAAAAGCTACAGCTTCCTGGTTCAGTAATGGGACACTTGAATGGGTTAGGAGGAAGTGGCTGAGACCATGCCTATGAATCAGAGCCCCCCTCAACTGGGCAGGCAATAGGATCTGCTCTGTTAGGAGTGCACAGGCAGGAGAGCATGGCAGATTCCCACTGCTATACAAAGATATATGTTTAAGGCTGCATAATGCTCTACATGATATATTTAGCTATTACTCAGATTAAAAGCGGTTTATGTCCTGCATGTTCCTTCTCAGACTTAAACTGGTGAGTGTGGCTCCTACCTGGCAGTCCCAGAGCAGGCGGTAAGGGTACCTCTGCCATTTTGAGGCAGAGCCAGCACCCAGGGCCTCTGCAATCAAGATGCTTACCATTTTAAAGGAATTCCAGGGCAGAAAAGGATTACAGATGCAAAAAAAGGACAGTTTCAGACTTAAAAAGATCTCTAAATGAGACAAAGTGTATTAAAAAAAATGTACATAGGCTTGGGAAAGAGAGGCAAAAGAGTATAGAGAGTTATAAAAGGTAGTAAATGGTTTTAAAAAATAAAACAAAGTCTTTAAAGACAGAGTAAAGTAATAAAGTAAGAAAAACAAGCCTCATAAAAATGGAATATACATCAAGAGTCTGGATTATGTATATTATTGTTTTTTCTTTGAATTTTTTAACTGTTAAAGGGCTACATTTTCATATTTTTCCCAACATCCATCCTAAAATCAGTGTAGAAATCTTCCTTGAATGAATTAATCATTATTTCAAAAAAAGGCATGCACATAACTAATTTGAAATACTAAATCACACAGTGGAATATATCAGAAGAAAATCTATCCAAGAGAAACAGTTATGTTATCTATCCAAGATCATAACAAAACATGAATAGTAGGCTCTCATTTTTGCTTCGTAGACAAATAGATTTGCATTGGAAGAAGTACTACTTTACAATTCATCAGTAATTCAGCAAGTGCATTTTCTTCTCTATGTCATGACATCATACTACTTAGTGTAATATACCACACAAATCATCATCCAGTATTCTGTCAGGCCACCTACCTCAGAGTGATTTACATATCATTCCAAATAACGAGGGTAAACAAGTGCCACATTTAATTCAAATGCAAGTATTTTTCTTGTCAAAAGTTGTGCTTTGAGAAGTAATATGATGATCAACAATTATTTGAGTCCATGATTTTGTGGCCATATTAAAATTTTGTATTCAGAAATGGTAAAAAAATCATTTGAATATTATGTGTACTTTGCAGAGAATTCAAAGTTTTATTCTGTTCTGATGCAAGTTTTTAGAAATGGTCAATCTGACGCAGAGTAACTCTTAAAGGAGATTAAGTGTGGTGCTACATCAAACTTCAGGTTTTTTTCCATTTGCAAGTTGGGCAAAAGCAGAGGCTGTACACAACCACATTTGATGTGGGATTTCCCTCTGTATGCTGTGATTACCGTTAAAAAGTAAAGAAACTGCTTTGGACATATAGCAGGGCAGAACCTAGTTAGGTGGGGAAAACTAAACTGAACATTGAGAGAAAGAAGGGCGGAGTGAGAGAGACACAATGTATGTCTGCCAGAGTTAGATGCTGGAACTTTAGCTGGTAAGCTACAGCCACATACCCATACACAGATTGATAGAAATGGGTTAAATTAAGAGTTAGCCAATAAGAAGCTAGAGCTAATGGGCAAGCAGTGATTTAATTGATACAGTTTTTGTGTGATTATTTCAGGACTAAGTGGCCAGGAACCAACAAGTGGATGTCTCCTTCTACACACATTGGTATGTTTTTATCTGATGTCAAAGGCTGCATGCTTAGTTTCTGCTTGTCTCTGCAAACACATTTCTAATATTTTCAGAAGAATAGTCGTAATCTGGAACACAACCTGGATTTTTTTAATTTATTAACTTCAGTAAATAAAGAACAAATATTTGATTTCCCTAGTTTAATAAGTAATAAAAACAGTGTGATGACTCACTTTGTGTGTGCATTCTTGTTCACCTTCTTATTGAAACTGTGTCAGTATGAACAATTTGAATGGGATAACATCTATTCCCTCAATTTTCATTCTGTTATCCCATTCAAATTGTCCTAATTCCATCTAATCTTGCCTAATACCAGTTTTAGTCTGTCACCCAAAAATGTTTTCAAATTATATATTAACACCGCACAGGAAAAGTTTATATTGAGATCAATCTCCCTTCTCTGTGTATGAACCTATAATTTCAAATTTGCATGCTTCTGAAATACAGAGGTGCTGTCAATGCAGAATAGAAGTTTCCATTTCTGAAGAATAATTAGTAATACAAGCAAAAAAAAAGTTAGTAAGGAGGAGGATTTTCAAACTATGTCTAAATCTAATTTATACAACTTATATAAAGCAGAGAGAAGCTAACAATATAGTGCTCAGTAAAACATGAAAGAGAGATTGGACTTTATTGTCAATGGGAAATGATGCTCTTTTAGCATTTATCAATAGGAAAATGTAACTGTAATATTTTAAATACAGCATAGTTTCAAATAAATGGAGCTCAAATTTTATGAAGTAAATGTTGAAAAATATATTAAGATTTTTTTGTTTTTCCAACTCATTTTAAATTTATTCAAGAAATAAATATGTGGATACTAACCAAAGAACATGTGTAGAAATTTTCAGTGTTATATGTTTTTTATTAATTACCAAATATCACCTTTCAATTTTTGACAAAAAATTAAACATTTAACTGATAAAATAGTATGATTATGTTACTTGATGTTTTCTAATTATTTCTTTTATAAAGCAGGACAAATATATAATAAGTGCTAGGATTAGTACTTCATTATTTGTTACGAGATGTATTGTATTGTTTTAAATAAAGACTTCCTTTAAATTTTCAAAATCTATGAAAAGGTATTATTGGCCTCAGTTTATTGTTGAGCAAACAGAGAGAGAAAAATAATAGATGAGTTGTAAACTGTCATCTAGTGTTTGTTTATTGACTGATATTAAACCTATATATTGCTTCAACAAACCTACACAGTGCTTCAACACTCTAGTCTTTAGATTCCCTTCTTTAAGAACAATTTTACAAGTGCTAATGGTTATCTGTTCACACTTTTGTCACTTGTCTCTGGGACGACAATTCTTCCAATGTTTGTGCTATTCTACATATGTATCTAGGCTGTTTTTCTATGTTGGAAGGAAGAGGCATCATTATATAAGATAAAGTGAAGGGAAATGTATGTAAATATGTTTATTTCTTGCATTAGGTTTTAGACAGTAACTACTTTTAAAATTTTCTGATTCTAAATTCAGTTTCAGCTAGTAGGTTTTTAATTTATGTCCTTGCTATGTTCCCTTCTACTATACTTTAAAAGAACCCTTTTGCTATTGATAAAGGAGTCTTGCACTGATCTTTGGATCAAAACCTACACAAGTCTTTGGAAAATAGTATCTCAAACTTTCAGGTGTTTATCATTTAGTTGTTACTATAAAATGTCTGCTGTTTTTCTCTTTGAGAGAGTAGTTTTAGGGAGCATTAAAAAGAGAAAGTAACTGTGAATCACACAGTCATTAGACACTTGTCAGACAGTTTTACTGTAAAATTTCTCCTTTGAGAAAACACAACCTTAGATAAGATCACATTTCAATGAGTCATGCTTCCTCTAAGGTTTGTGGTGGTGCTGTTTCAGAAAACTGCACAAAAATAAAGGGCAAGTTTATATCTGGAAAAGCTGTAAACTATATGGGAACAAAATGAATCCTTTCTCCGTCCATGGTGAAGGATTTCTAGCTTCATCAATTTGACATAAAGGTGCTACCTGGCTTTCTGTAAGTAGGTGTTATTTTTATCTTGGAAGCAGTCAGTTTGGAAATTTGAGAAATGTATTCTTAAGGTAAATCTTTATAAATTTAAATTTAGTCTGTTAACAAACACAGACACACACACAAGGACATACAAACATATTATGTTCTCTTCCCTACTATTTTAGTGCATAAATTATGTTAATACTATTCTATGCCAAAGGATGTGTTTACTGACTGGACAACTACTTATCTACAAAGTTGATGATTTTAATATCAATGAGCAATAGCCTCTCTTATATACTAATACATGTCCAAGATAATTATTAATAAAAAGGTATTTCAATTCTAATTGCTTTTCAGTGGACGTTTTATTTTCCATATAAAACATTTCTATCTTGTATTAATTTTCAGACTTTAATAATCTAGACAGATTACATTTTTGCCATTCATAAATACACACACATAAACACACTCATAATTTTTGGTAAGCTTTATTCAGAGGTTTTCCAAATGAATTATATCAACATTCTCCTTTATATTTCACCATCTTTTCAATATATTCACAAGTGTGTAGTTAATATGTGTATAAGCAAATGGAAATGTAATTGACAGTAAAGGTTTAAATCCTAAGCAGAAGCTACATGGCTTCGGTATGACTGTTTCTGATGTGAGAAGTGTTGGGTACCTAATTAAGGCCTAATGTAGGCCTAATTAAGGAGGTCCACAATAGTCCAAAATGGAGGGCAACAAGTGTTTATCTGGAGAAAAAAACTCAAAATAAGGGTACAGAGCTGTAGTTCTCTGTGGGTGCTAGAAGCAGTGTCCTGAATTACAACTAGAAACCAAGAGAGAGTGAGTGTCAGGTTTTCTTGAGCCCCTTTACTTCCCAGGGAAAGGTGAGTGTGCTATCTGCCCATTCCAGCAGCCCTATGATGCAGGAAAATCAGACACAATAGAGAGTCGAGTCAAAGCAGGAACTCAGTTTATTACTGTGAGTGTCAGCTTATATAGCTTAAGTGACATGTGGGGTACCTTTGTCCACTAAGAGGCAGCCAAACCCACCCTCTGGCTGGAGGGGTGTCTACCTAATTTCTGCTGTGATGTGGGGGTGCCTCCATCCAATGAGACACAGCCAACTCTCCTTCTGGCTGGAGGGACTTCTACCTAATTTTTGCTGTCTCATCCTCACTCAAACCCGATCCAGGCTTTTCTTTGTCATATAGGCCTCAAGTTTCAGGTCCTGAGATAATTTTGCCCAACAAGTGAGCATGTTTTTCATCTGTGCTTATAGTACATCAGATCATGCCCTAATGGGCTAATACCAAAAAAGGCTATCGGCAAAATAAATTCCCAAAACATAGTCTATTCAAAAAAGTTTATTGAAAGGTGTAAAACTTGGACATATGTATCACTGTACTCTTCCCCGTGGAGACATGTCCAGATGTCTCCACTCATGAGTTAAGTAATATCAATGTAAGGATAGCATCAAAATCCAACTTGGTAATATCATGGGGTTTTATTGGGGTTACTTACATGATTGTGAGTGAGGGGTTTACTTAAAAACAGCTGCCTCACCAACAACGTATAGTGCTTATAAGCCTCAACACTTGTGATAGATAATAAAGACTGGAAATCTGGAGCTCACTACACAGCTTGCAGACATTTCAGAAGTTGGAGAGTGTCTCTCAGGCCATGCACGTGGGGACACTTTCAGATAGTCAGCACTTATTACTTCTGACGTATACATGTTGAGTGAATCTGTCAGTTTCAGCTCCTTTTTGAAGCTAGTGAGTGGTTCTCTTTTTAATCCTTATTAGCTTATCTGTATGATGGTATGTTTTACTTCCTTTTACAATATTCAAAGTTTTAATGAGTTTCTCTGAAAGATGGAATGTCCAGTTCTCTGTAGATTATGCTTTGTAGAGTTCACCTCCTGGAGGAAACATTTCAAAACTACTTTTATAGTATTCTCTGTCCTATGTTTTTAATGTTATAGTTACTGAATAACAGAGAAGCATTGATAATACTTATCAAAAGTAAAAATGACAGCATATATTTTATATACAATTGCAAGTTGCCATAAGAAAATATTCAGCATAATCTAGAAGCTATGCTCTATGAAAAAAAATACATATTATATATGATATTGACGTTTAGGGGAAAACAATAATGAAAAGGTAACATGTTTTCTTCTTAAAATAAACAATGATAAAGCTTAGAGTTTTTAAATCTTTGGAAAAACTGTATTATAAAATTTATAATTGTGTATGTTCTTTTGTAGTTATGTGTTTATAAACAGTTACTACAAAAGAAAAAAACAGCAGCTAAGATTATTTTGGTTGTTGTGGTTTATTTTTTGTTATTGTGTGTTTGTGTGTATGTATGTGTGTGTGTGTGTGTGTGTTTACCTTCTAATTTTCTATTAGAGTAAGGGCTCTAGGGGAAATAAGCTATACTGACAGGAAATAGTTGAAAACTATAACAAGGATAGGACCTAAAAATAAAGGATATTTTGATATGCTCAGGGCATAGAATCTGAATTTCATCTAAATGAGACAAGTACACTGAAGAGGAATTGTGTTTCCACAATAGCTTTTTAGTCACCAAGAACTGAAACAGAATAAACACTCTCTTCTTCCAAGCAACTGACAATTTTACAGCTTCCAGAAACACCACCTTAGACAGCCAGAGTCGCAGATTCAGGGGTGTGGTCACCTTAGATAGAGTCACAGATTCAAGGGTGTGGCCACTTTAGACAGCCAGAGTCACAGATTCAGGGGTGTGACCACTTTAGATAGCCAGAGTCACAGATTCAGGGGTGTGATAGTATCTATTTTTTTAATTTAAAACATTTTTCTCCATCTTACTTAGCAACCACAATTCTGCCTCCTTCCCCTCCTCCAGTTTCCCCCACACCTTCCCCCAAGTCAACCCCACTTCCACTCCTCAGAAAGGGTAAGGCTTTCCATGGGGGAATCAACAAAGTCTGGCATACTGAGTTGATGCAAGACAAAGCCCCTCCCTTTTGTATCAAGGCTTAGCAAGTTTTCCCTCCATTGGGAAAGGGCTCCAAAAAGCCACTTCATGAACAATGAATAAATCCTGGTCCCATTGCCCGTGGCCCCACAGACTGCCCAACCCAACTGTCACCCACATTCAGAGGTCCTAACTAAGTCCTATGGAGGTTCCCCAGCTATTACTCCAGAGACAGCGAGGTCCCACAAATTCAGTTCACCTGCCTCTGTGGGTTGTCCCATCATGGTCTTGGCCCCTTTGCTCTTATAATGATTCCTCCCAATCCTTGCCGGGACTCAGGAGCTCAGCCCAGTGCTTAGCTGTGGATCACTGTATCTGCTTCCATTAGTTGTCAGTAACTTTTACTTCTAACTGAAAATTAGGTGGCATTGACTAAGGGACACTGGGGATTTCACTGATAAAATAACTTAACTTGTGGTTGTTGCTAGTGGGTCTGATCTGATTAACAAGAGGAGGTGACCATTTGATTACAATGCAAGGCCAGCACAAAATTTTGGGCACGGCTTTTGTTGTACTTGTTTCTCATTTTAGTGTTAAATAATAGAAAACAATAATGACATGTACAATAAAAAAAAAACAAAATCTAGAATTGGTTATACAAATCTAGTAGAGTTTGGTATACATATCCTACAATGATAATAGATATGAAAACAATCCCAAAGACAAGAAAAGGTTGGTGATAGAACAAAATGAACCGAATTATCTTTTCTCGTTTTACGACAACAAATGAAGTAAAAACTTGTTTTGTTGCTCCAAGGGGGGGGGGCTGTTATCAGCATCAGTAACAGTGAAAAAG
>LOEQ01003530.1:88352-101146 GCA_001685075.1 Bramus lutescens
TTTTACTTAACTAGATCCCCTTAGTTCCTAGGGACCTGATCAAACTTAATAGCTTGCCTGGAAGGAAGAAAAGAGACAGAAATGATGAGCTTTAGTTGAAAACAAGGCCACATTTTTAAAATTATTATTCTGTAAGGTGATAATTGCAACAACAGTGGGCAACAAATCAACACAGGAATTCAAATAACCTTGAGGCTAAACAGAAAAGCCCAGTCTTTCTGCCTCTTTTACAACTTCTTTGTCAGAGATAGAACCATGGTTGCTTTAGATTTCCTCCTGAATTCTCCTCAGTGCCTCTGGGAGCTCATGTCTGGTTATTGATAAAGGTGGCTTAGCTCAGGGTTGGTAGGAGAACTAACGTTGTTTTTTTATAAACTGAATCCACTGTTTAGGAATCAAACTACAAAAGAGTAACTATCTGCTTTTTATTTTTAAACTACTATTTTAAAAAATATAATCATCTCTCAAAAACTTTTCAGATAATATTTTATGGTTCATAATGATTGACATAAAATATTTTGAAACATTGACTTTCACTATAGTCTCCAAATTATGTTTTTATTAATTATCACATACAAAATACTCTGGGGCATTTTCACAGATCCAATTTCTCCATCGGTTTGGATTTATCAACTATCAAAAAAAGGGAGCAGCAAAATAACATGTTACTTCATCACCCCTCCCAAAAGTAAAGTGTTAAAATTCTACTTTTTTCTAGCAATGATAAAACTTTTTATAGTGAAGCTGTTATTTTGGATTTCTCTTCTAAACAGAACTTCTGTCCACATTTTCCCATTTCAAATTAAACTGGTATTTAAAGAAAGTTTCTTATAGGTTTCTGTTTTGACATTTACTTCATAATTCTTATTGTAAAACCAAAGGGAATTTAAAGGCATGGTTTAGTCCTTACAACATAAATGAAATAAATCATTAATTATGTTGGTAAAATAATCATTTAGAAAATTAAATGTGATTGCATCTATCTCTAGAAACTGGAACTCATATTAATGACTGTATGATCAATATATTCAAATATTATATAAGAGAACAATTACAGAAAACAATTATTTATTCTTTGTTATAAGTATTTTTCTACTCATAAAGGTAGCTAATTATTCACAAGGTACATGAAACAGTAACAGACTGCTTTTCCTAAAAACTTAAAAAAATGTCAAAACAACCTTTTTTTTAGACATGGTGACAGATATAAGTGATCAAAGAAATGAAGGGTACATAATCTATATGAACTTCAGAAATGCTTTTGATTCTGTCCTGCCAACCGTAACACTAAACACCCTGAGAAAACATGGCCTTGACTGAAGAATTATTGAAGAAGCTGAACAAGTGTTTGTTGGTTTATAGTGGCTCCTGTCAGCTGAAAAGGAGGAATGAGGGATGACTTTCATGATTGCTTCTCAGCTCAGTGATATTTATTACTGTCATCCATAAACTAGATCGATTCCTTCTTTGAGAGAAAAAAATATCCTTTTTTCTACCTTGAGAATCTGGGGACAGTTACTGTCCAGTGTGTCATTCGCTACTTCTTTTTTTTTTTTTAATCTCCTAAACATCATTCAAAGCAAAACCATTTCATTTTTTTTGGTCATTTGTGTTACTTTAATCACCTTATTTAGTTCATAGGCAAAGAGCACTGGAAGAATATACCATTAGGAGGGCAGTTTCCTTGAAGAGCTACCATGCCACAATGGGCATTGCTGCATAAAACAGCCTTTGGTAAAGCTCTATTCTTAAGACTATCCGAGCTGGTATTTACAATTCGTCTCTGAAGACTTAGCCTTGAAATTTCACATTCAGTTCTTCTGGTTTGAAACCAAAATTTCACACTTCTCATTAGTACCTTACAAGAAGTCTGTCTTGAGAAATAATAATGTCAACCATGTAATCTAGCATGTTCCTCCAGTTGTTAAATTAAGAAACAATAGAAACAAAGTACGAGATCAGAAATTTATGGTTGCTCACTCTTCACTGAGGTATTTGAGATCCTGTCTATAGCATGGTCTGTGTCTGGGCTTGATGAGTGAAACAAGATCTTTAAATGACATTTACATGTAAGGCACCACTTCTGCATCACAATTGGACATAAAATATCTGAATAAGGCATTCAAAGAATCAACTTTTAGCAAATTCTGTTATGAAACTGACTGTCTTTTGATTATATATGTTCTGTATCATCTGTGCTTGGGGTAAACAATCTATACATTGCTTCAAAATCATCAGCAAAGTTCACACACAGAAGCACACTTACAGTTCTGGGTTGAATCATGAAAGCTAACACATATATGTTTCTAGAATCAAGAGCATAATTAACCCATAAGAAAATATTCATTTATATATGTTCTTACATCTTAAATCTGAAAATACATTATTCATCAATTTTGACATAGCGATAAATGCATAATATATTGTTTAAATCCTTACAATGTAGTGATTTAACTGGAAGTATCACCTTTGGCCACATGTGAGACAGCTTAGGTTCGTACTAAAACAAGAAGTTATGGCCTTTTACAGCTGGGCTTTATCCACACCTTCAAGTTCATACAACCAGACCCATTCCCTTAACTAGAAGTTCCTTGCATTCTCTTTAATTTAACAATTCATTTGCTCTCAGGAATTAAATATAATAAACCTAATTGCGTCTCTAATTTATCTCTTTGCATTATAAATATAAACAGGATCATGAATGGCAGTTAAAGCAGTCCTATGTTGATATAGAGGACCTCTGTTACTGTGGAAATTTCTGTCTATACCATATTTATATATCATATATAATATATATATAGTATATACTATAATGAGAAGACGAAATATTAACCATTTGGTAGGTTTAGAAAACTCACATAGTCAGGAATATTTCTCTGGTTATGGGAGCAATTTTGAGATAGTGTACCCCATAGCACCCAAGGCATGAATGATCCAGTCTGTAAAGAAAAAATGGTTGTTGCATCATTATTTACTCCTTGATTTTGTGTGTTTATCACCATAAACATTCACATAATTGATTAGACACTAATTAGAATTTCAATAAAATTGATGTATGACCAAATATAAATGTGTGAATTGTACTCATACCAAAAGTGGCAATATATTCCCATATTCCTGGAATTCAATAAAACATATGGAATGCAAATGAAACATATTTGATATAAGATTATTTGAAATTCTTTAATTTTGAAATAGAATCAAAAAGTGACAGGTCATTATTTTTCTAGGAATCCTTGAGCGATATTTCTGCTTACATAGTCTGTGTAGTAAGTTCTGAAATGAAAACAATTTAAAATATATTAGTGCTCTAGCCAAAGATTTAATGGCTACTATTTATAATGATTTTTAGCATAAATATTGAAATTTCATGTTAAGTTTTGCATCTTTTAGCAGTTTTTTTAAAATTGTATTTCAGTGTTCATTGATTTTATTTTTTTATTCCTCCAACAAAATATGGAATAATACTCACTAAAGATTTATATGTTTTAGAGTTTTAGAGGTTTTAATGTATTTCGTTAGCATATTGTGTGTGTGTGTGTGTGTGTGTGTGTGTGTGTGTGGTCTAGGTCAAGATAAGATGCTTGAGTCTTTAGACAAGAATGAGAAACTGCTAAATATTAAAAAGCTCTATTTTAACACAGATTGAGATTCATTCTAATAGCTGATATATGTTTTATTTTTCTTTATATTGGGATAACCATTAACAACTAATACTCCTTTTATAATATTTTTTGAAAAGTTTGTAAGATTTTTTATCATATTCATGTGTGCATCTGCCTTGTGTTTAGAATATGGTTTACACTTGGAGACATCCACAACTTTTGGCTTCTACAACTATTCCACCTCTTCTTTTATATAAATTCCTGAGCAGTCACAGGAGGAATTTGATAAAGACATTCTATTTAGGTCTGAATACTCTCTGTATCTCTGTATCTCTTTATCTCTGTATCTCTCTCTCTCTTTCCGCCTTATCTAATTGTGATCATCTTTTTTGATTACTATCTACTACAAAAAGAACCCTTTCAGAGGAAAGCTGTACAATATAATTATCTAGAGGTATAGAATTATGCCATCAGGTGTCATTTTATTGTTGTGTTAAATAAATACATTTATAGTTGTAGATTTTCCCCTAGTTCCTATGACATGCATATCTCATCACAAGTTCTTTGTTATTTGTCACTTTAGCAGTGTCGGATATTGGTTTCAGCTCATGGACTGTGCCTTAAACCCAGTCAAAAACCTTAGGTTACTACCATAATATTTACGTCAATATTTCACTAGTAGATATATCTTATTGGAAGGTCACTCTTATAAATCACAGGATTTGTGGTTTTGAACTATTGATTCCTACTTTTCTCCTCTTATAGTCCAAATAGCTCCTTTGTCACTATGAATAATAGTAGGAGCAGTTTATAATAGATTTACTGAAGTTCAAAGAAAAATTTTGTGGTGTCTTCCATAACAGTATTTTAATGTTAGACTGTGGAATGCAACCACATGAGTAGTAGTTTACAAGGTTAGGAGGGGATTATCAATGAGAACCTTTGAGCACCTGACATAGAAGATGTAACTCATTCCTGATACTGAAGGATATCGTATCTATTTAATATGCTGCCCACTTCATTATATGGTACCCCGATTTAAATTCCTTTCATATAAGCATTCATTTAAAGAACGTTATATTGTATTAAGCTTTAGTACAACTTTTTTTAAGATCCTTAATATAAGTCAACCATTTCTCTGTTTCCTTCACTCCCTTTCCCCTCTTGCTCCTAACTCAAGCTTTCTATTCTAATTTCTCTCTTATGTAAAATCTATTTCCCAGTCCTTGCCGTATTACCTTTTCCTCCATTGTTCCTTGGTATCTACCTAAATTTTGTGGGTATTCTGACAGAAAAGACATGCCTAAGATTAAAAAATATTATCTACATACAACATTAAAGATTCAGAGTATGAGTTGCTTCACTGTTAAATCAAATGGCTAAAGATAATGGCGCAGATGTTGGAAAGGAGAAAGACTTTTTCACTGCTGAGTGGATTGCAAAATGTTTTCATTAGTATGGAAATCATTATAAAGGTTACTTAAAAAGCTGAGGACAGGTGTAATATAAAATACATATGTAATATTCTCACTCATGCATCCAAAAGACTTTATTCCATGCTACAAAGATATATGCTTATGTATGTTCATGCACATGCCTTCACATATATATTTTTTAAGTTACTGATATTGATATTTCACTATTTGTGATAAGCGTCACTTATCACATAAAAGGATATTGTCACTAGAAAAGAGAGTAGAATGATTTTTGAATATGTAGTCTCTGGATTTCTTCCTTGTTCTAACATGCAGGCTTTCATAATATATCTCATCAGAGTGGATATGAGCTGTCTCGACACATTAGAGTTACTGCTTTTCATTATAGATAAATGTCTGTTATTCCAAAGTTGCTTTGGATCTAAGAACAAAATGAATCTTCAACCTTGAATTCATCAAAAAAAAGAAAGAAATGATTCTTTCATTCTCAGCACATGAAAAGTCCTTGCAGTAAGAAAAGTAAAGCATATGACAGTTTTCTAATGTCGTATCTTTCACAAGCAGTAATCAGGAACACTCAGGTCTATCCAGCATATAAACATGTACAGCAACAGCAGTTCAAAAACCAAAGCTAAACAGCATAAAATATCTAACATTATTTACTTGGAGAAAGTGTTTATCTATGTTGATTAAACGACAAATTACTGCCTATAATATTTTTTTATTTGTGTTCACACTGAACAAAATACAGTGAGACACAAAATTTACAACTCTAATGAAATTATAAATAAAATTTGTCATATACCAAAAAATATGACAACTAATTTTCTCAAAGAATTATAGTCATTTGGAAAATGTCTGATCAATATAACAATATAACAAAATGTTACATATTATATATATATATACATATATATGTATATATGGTTTTCTAATAAGTATTTCAAATGCATATTCTTGCTTTCCTTGTTTAATAAAAAAAGAATGGTAAAAACTGTTTTGGGAAAAATTACATTTTTGGTGAAAGATTACTATGCTGATATTTATGTGAACATTAACTAATCTGAAAATTATTCTTTTCATAAACATGCTTAAGTACTGTCTTGAACTTCATTACTGGTGCTACACTTTGGCCTGAGCTTTTCAATAGGTAGCATGACAGGTATGTACATTTGTACCCAGCTTAAACAATGACACTTCAGCAATTAATATGTCATATATTGAAGCCACTGATACCCATAAAATGACCAATTGAAGATATGAAAGTTACATAGAAATAATCTTAAGTAAGTATCTGCGTTAGTTTAAATACTATGGCAGACATTAATTCTGGATTGCTTTATAAGACATATTACCTAAGACTTCTACATACAAAACTGATCCTATAAAATCCCTGCTATTACAAACTCCTGCAAATAGTTTTGAGAGGAAACTGATAGCACACAACAAATTCAGATGGCAGCAGTTGTCAACAAGCCCTGAGCCTTTAGTCCCGATTCTTGTTCTAACCACAATGCACCTGACAATTACTTTCATTAATGCTGTGAGTGTATTCTATCTTATTAAAAACCTAACTTTTGGGAACCCTCCAGATTTTATGACCTAAAATTCATCTTTCATTGCATCATAGTATTGCAATCTATGCTGAATAAAAAATAAATTGATACTTTATATGCTAACTTTTTATGCCTTCAATATGAATAGACATAAATTTGTTCTTAACAGTAATAACAAAAGGCAAGGAAATAAGAATTATATCCTGCTATAGCTAGTGTCACATATGGTAATATTTTTCTTGTTAGTTTCAATTCAACAAGTATTTATCAGGGCACATATTCTAGGAAAAAAATTTAAAGCCTTAAAGTAAAGCAAAAATTGCAAATGAAACATTTGAGAAATTAAGTCTATTATACACATCTGTGCCAAAATAAGTGCCACAAAATTTTAAAATTTACATATGATCTAAAGGATGTCATTACATGTGCTAATTAAGGTGAATTCACCTGTCCCAAGGCTGTATCCTGCTATCTGTAGCAATAACTGCAAATACTTATTTTTCACAATTTAATCGACACTGCATAATAACTCACTTATTTTTTTCAGCTAATAACCATCTAGCATTATTAGAATACTGATTTAAGTGAGACTATGAGGCTTCACTGCATCACTCTTATGTCTTTAACTAAGTGGCACGGAGAACTTGATCCTTGGATTTTATGTCTTCAGTGTTTATTTCCTTAAGAATTTCAAGTTTTCTACCATGATCTATTGTTTATATGTACCAAAATTTTTAAATTCTCAACACTAGCATGAGAAACAATCTCTTGTACCTCAAATTTTAAATTACACATTTCCCTATTCACCAACTCAACACATTGTATTTTCTGTTTTTCTTTACAAGACTAAAATAAACAACAAATTAACTAAGTCAAGCCAGTCATTTTCAATGATAATGCATTTTGTTGTCAGAGAGAAAATCTGTTGTTCATAAATTGTACCTTTATGGTCTTTGTTTAGTAGGTTACACAATTCCCTTGCTAATTAGTAATAGGAACTTTAAAAATTCAGCATAACACAAGGGAAAACTGCAACAAATTTGAGCTTAGATGTAATATCCTTATTCTTTTTGTGGATTTGACCACAGTGTCTGGAGTAGGACAGATTTTAGAAAACAGATGATATGGTCTTTCCCTAAAGAATAGGTGATTCAAATTTTATAGACTTGCTTTTTTAGTTCTCACAGAACTTTTAATATCATTATTAAATATTATAAAATTTATGAAAATCTATCAATACAGTGGTAAATTAAAATTGAGTTATATGGATAATAAAAAATCATTTACCCATAAAACTTGCCACATTCTTTTATTTGCAGAAATAATGGATCATACAAAATATAAGACACACATATAAAAATATTGCAAAGTATCCTCTGCATATGAATGTGAACGTATGTAGAATGATCATGACAAGGGTTGGAAGAGGGATAAAAAGAAGAATACAGGGAAGATTACACGAAAGGTACCAAAAATATAATGTATGAAATATTTCCAAGTGTTCCACAATTTGATTGACTATAGTCAAGTTCAAGGATTTGACAAGTTTTTTATATGAGTGTTAAAATATTAGACTCAATAATAATCACAGAAATTTATAATAATTAAAACAGGGTACAATGAAATGAAAATTATACAGATTTCATTCAGCTTACTAGTGTACTTTCGCAGTAAGCTGCACTTCCATCCTTGATAGTTAAATGTTGTTTCATGAATCCCTGTCTGTCTTGTCACATTCCTTGTTAAAAAGAAAAGGCTTAAGAATTTTTCTGTTCTCAGAAAGAAACAGGAGATTAAAAAATAAGCTTAAGATCAATGAATAAAACCATGGAGTATTGAGCTATCTTCATACCTGTCTAAGCAAAAAAAATAGAAAATTTAAATGAACTGCTCCTCCTCTATCAACACCAACAGGTTACTTCTTTACAATACAAAACAACCAGCAAAAGTTGGGGACTTTGAAGAAACCTTCCATGAAAGCCTAGATGTTTGTCTTTGGAAGGGGAAATCTGAAGAAATTTGAGATTGAAGCAACTAATAAGGCAAATAATCATTGTATTTCCTCTCATTAAGCAGGTATCGCATGTCTATGTAGTAAAACAAAAACACTAGGGACTTAAAGTCAGCAAGTTGCCTGTAAGGTTTTCTTTTTCTCTGTGCTTTATCTGAGTTAACTGAGTGAGTCCAATAAAACCTTCAAAGCAATCATTCCTGAATTATTATATGCTACTGACTGCACCCTGGGGACACATACCCTGACAGAAATACAGGTGGCTGTGGAGCACTTCACTTAATTGGACCAATGTTACAAGCTCACATTAAGCTTTAGTATGACCGTGCTTGCTTTTGCCAATTCAGAAAGCCTAAGATTTTCAGTATCAGGTAAGTAAATAAGTGTTCGAATCACATTGCTCATGTTCTTTAGGATGGCTTCAGGCAAAATGTGCATTCAAAGTCTATTTCAGCCCATCTCACCGTCTCAACTATCAAACACTTCATAGAAGACATGATTTCATCTGTTACCAAACTTGTGTGACTGAAAGTCAGTATGTTGCTGGCCCAAGTCTATTTGTTAACCTGAATTGCAGTTATCAAATAGAAGTCTGTTCAGTTTAAAAGGCTCAGATTTGAGACTAACAAGGGCTAACGTTCAGCTGGCAAAGATGGAAAATGATAGAATGTTCTTCCCTTCAGACAAACAACAGGAGAACAACCATGTGTATTAGCAAAGGTGGAAAATTATAGAATGCTCTTAAAGTGAGAGGAAGAAGAAAATGAAGAAGTAGAAGATTATAACCAGGTATTAGAGTGATTAACACCCTGGAGAGTTACTCACTCACTAACGAATCTCCAGTTCTCACTTACTTTGTTTTCATATAAAGATTATCACCACCACTCTGGAGATTTATGCTTTTCTTCTGTAATCATCTATCAACACGACTTTAGCTAGAGAAGAATAGAATTTAAGGTAAATATTTAGCTCTCATCCTTTCCTTATTATTCTATTACAAATGATTAGAAATATATGCAAAAATAGTTTCTTATGGAAAACAAAATAATATACCAATGACTTCTGGCAATTATATATAGATATAAAATATTTCTATGCTATATATTGTGATTTAAATTTCACCAAACCTAAAATGGAATCTAAAAAGGCATCATTTGAGACTGCATTTGACTATCAAATATCAGAGCATCTAAAGTAATTCAGGTGAGATTTCTGACTAATAGAGTAGGCACACAAAATACCTTCACTTTTCAAAACTTTCTATAAAGTAGGGAGATGAAGTAAAGCTTAATCATGTAGAACAAACGTAATTTTTACTTTTTCTTTGGTAATATATCTGGACTCCTGTTATACCCTTCCCACATGCCTCAAGGCTCACTCTTTTCTTCCAAGGACTTGTCTTTAGAACATCCCACAGCTGCTTTAAACTCAGCAGGTTCTCTTAAATGATGTATTTGCCGTCAGCTCCTCTGGCTTCTGATCTCTCCAATGGAACAGAAATAGGCTTGTTTAGTATTTTAATCCATTGGGGAGATTATTATTTGGGTTACAGTTGTTGTCTGTGAACACACAAAAACTGGCAGATGATATATTTTCAGTTTAATAAGCAGTCAATTGTGTTACCCAAGGATAAGAGCTGAAATGAAGAGGGGTCGCTCTCACTAATGCCTAGGGAACATAAGACTCTCATTCCGTTGACAGGCATCAAACAAAAGCTACAAGGTTTTTCCAGTAATTAAAGCCTTATTTGGTCTTACAAAAGAAAAATGAATGTCATGGAGACCTATTGGATAGGAACCAGATGATTATAATTATTCTGGATAAATTTGCTGGCAGTTCGTAGAGTGAAGCTTTTCTCTGAATACAATGAAACCTAGAAGTTCATGTTTTCATTACTGAGACATTTTTGATAGGCATGTAGACGGAAACCTTAATCTATAATTGTCAAAGAAGCAAACTCTCCCATTATTAATCAGATCCTGGGAAATAGCTGATTATTTTATCATGTACATTTTGTTTAAATCTTTTTATCAAATTCCAATTATGTATTTTCTTTGTCTTGCAATATGAACAGTTCTGATATTTTGCAAAATTTAGAGTGACTTTTACCAATGTGAGTGCTAAGTACCTCAAAATATTTTTAATTTCCATTTTATATGTACCTATTAGTCAATATGGAAAGAACTGAGTCATGAAACTACAAAACTCATGAAAAATATTAATATATATTGTTAAAAATCAGATAATCACAACAGTGTTTTGACAAATTTTAAGGTTGAAGTATGTATGCTGTATCTTTTGTCCTCAATAAAGATTTTTGAAATAAATTATGCAACTATTATGCTAACTAAAACCCATAGAGTCAATTCCATATAGTCTCTCTCATTCTAACTATATTTAATACATTAATAATTTTGAAACAACACTGGAAACATATTATCTTAATAATATACATTTTATAGAAATTCAGTATTGTCAGCAAAATTTCCCTCTAATTTTAAATATATGTGAAATTTTATCAGAAGCTGTTTTGAAGTTTTTCTATATTTTAAGGGGACATTTTCTTCTTATTGCTTCAATAACAGTTTCTATATACTCAAAGCAAAACTCTTAGAGCAGGTTGAAAGAAAAATATGCAAATGATTTATGTTGAACGCTTCAATAATTCTTGCAGTAAATAATAGATCAGTAAGGGAGAAAATCCATAAGAATATTTCTGATTTGAATAATTTTATCAATCAAAGTGGTGCAAGTGAAAATTTTAGGGCATTCTTTCTGAAACCAGACAAACACATATTTTTTTTTGTAACTCTCCACATTCTGTATAAGGTTTTATTAGCAAATTACCAAGTATTTTTCTAGATGGAATTAAAACTTAACTGCAACAGTAAAGATGAGGAAATGTTCAAAAATACTTCCAGATTATATAATAAAATTTTATCATCCACCCAAGATGTCAAGAGAAATTAAAAATATTTTGAATGAAATTCAATCATAACTTAACAATTTAGTGGGGCATAATTTAATAATCATTTAGAATGAACTTTATAGTATGTTGGATTTAATATGAAAATAAGAGCATTATGTCATTAGGTACAGTCACATACCATACTCATATATGTGTCATAGAAGATAAAACTGTATTTGGTTCATGGAATCTCCATCTTTATTTTTACATTTAAACACCTTCCAAAATAAATGATTTTTTAATTAACAATTGAAGACAATATTACAATTTGAAAGAATTTAACAAGGATGGACAACTTTAAATCATGCTTTTTCCTAAAGTACTAGATGTTTGGGGGACCATTTCTGTTTTTCTAAATTAATGCAATTCATTAAGCAGAATATTCACAGTGTTTATTATTGTTGAGAAACTTTGTTGACATGTCTACTGGACAGAACACTCACCCTTTAGAGCCTGTTTTATGCATGTGAGGTGACAATGTCTCAGGCACAAGTATATTTTCAGCTCAACCTGTGCCATTGGTGTCTTCTGATACATGGTTAGTAAGAGCATCTGAATTTTGATAATCCAGTACATTGTTTGGAAATTATGCCTCTTGTTTCCTGTGAGAAACATTGCCTTTTTTTAAATTCTGGGGCTAGACTGCCCCACTTTTTTATTTTCAACTTTTTTAAATTTATTTTTATTGAGATCTACATTTTTTTCCTGCTCAGCTCCCTGCCTCTTTCCTCCCCCCCCCCAACCCTAGTCCAAGGTCCCCATGCTTCCAATTCACTCAGGAGATCTTGTCTTTTTTTTTACTTCCCATGTAGATTAGATCTATGTAAGTCTCTCTTAGTGTCTTATTTATTGTCTAAGTTTCTGGGATTGTGGTTTGTAGGCTGGTTTTCTTTGCTCTATATTTAAAAACCACACATGAGTGAGTACATGTGATAATTGTTATTCTTTGTCTGGGTTACCTCACTAAAAATAATGTTTTCTAACTCCATCCATTTTTCTGCAAAATTCAAGATGTTGTTATTTTTTCTGCTATGTAGTACTCCATTTTAACACATTTTCCTTATTCATTCTTCAGTCGAAGGGCATTTAGGTTGTTTCCAGGTTCTGGCTATGACAAAAAATCCTGCTCTGAACATAGTTGAGCACATGCCCTTGTGGCACCATTAAGCATCCTTTGGATATATACCCAAATGTGGTATTACTGGGACTTGAGGGAGA
>LOEQ01003530.1:105811-125880 GCA_001685075.1 Bramus lutescens
ATATATATATATTAATTTAGGGTACTTGGTGCCAAATGGTCTTTTTGAGGAGATCATTGGATAAGCAGTTAGAACTCTGCATAAGCTATCCTGGATATGTACTGTTGATGCCTTTGATGTACTTGGACTCGAGTTTTTTGCACAATTCCCCTCAAATAGTATATTTCTGTTTCTTACATTATTTATTGTGTAATTTCTAAATTGTTGGCATACAAGTTAAATTCACATTATCAATTAAGATATTTTAAAAAGCAGATATTATTATACTTCTTTTTATTTGTTTTATTGTGTGTGTATTTGTTATAATGGAATTGGTTAAACTTATAGTAAACTAACATAAAGGAAGTCATGGGGAGGCAGTGAAGGATATACAGTTTTTTCAAAAGTAATGTCCTTATAGCATTCTTATTATCACCCTTTCTGACACAGTTATAATGATTTCCCTTGGAGGGGGATTTTGTCTATCTTGGTAAAAGTCGTCTATCTAACCCTAATGATTCTATAAACATGTCACATCTCAACATAAACAGAATAAATCTACCCTGAAAAGTGTCCTTAAAACAGACAGGCATAAGATGTTACTGTAATGGTCTGTCCTGTCCCTTTAAGATACAAGCTTCCACCGGGGCAAGTGGATCTACCACTTGAACAGTCTATTTCTCTCTGTTCCTCTTTGGAAGAATTGGCTGCTGCCTCTTCTCCTCTACCCACTTCCTCTCCCTCTCTCTGTTTCGACCTCTCTCTCTCCCCCTCTCCCTTTCCTTTCTCTTCCGTAACCTACTAAATAAACTATACCCACAGTCTCTGCATGACATATCTATCTGTCACCTGCCAAAGTGGCTCTGCACTGTTTTATAAAGGGTATCAGGACGCCAGTGTATTGGTTTAGATAAAAGCAGCAATGTAGTTTCCTGAGGGGCATCAGTGGGCCCTACTCCATTTGGATGCTCACCTTCCTAGGCCTGGATGGAGTGCGGAGGGCCTTGGACTTCCCACAGGGCAGGGTACCCTGCCCTCTCTTAAGGAGGGAGGGGGAGAAAGGAAGGTGAGTGGGGAGGGGAGGTGGAGGAGATGGGAGGAGAGAAGGAAGTGTAAATTTTTGAATGGAAAAATAAAAAAAAATAAAAAAAATAATTTCTATAAAACGTATCAGAGACTACTCTGGAGCTAATAGTGGAAAACATGACTGTGATATTTTGTAGTGATATTCAGTGATTTAAGCAATATTTTATAGATCAAGAAATTGTACTTATGAACATATATGTACTTATGAACATAAAGATTCATTATATGTAATTATATATAATTATACTATTATATCAATAGTAAAGAAAATGTGGTCATAAATTGTCAAGAGGACAAAGGAGAACATGCAGTGGAAAGTTTGAAGGGAGGAAATGAAATGGGGGAAATGGTGAAATTGTATTAAAAGACCAAAAGTAAAAAAAAAAAATAAATGCTATTTTTGTTGAAATGTTTAGTATTTAGCAATTGTATAAACTGATTTTTAATTACTCATTTACTTACATGTAAGGTATGTATTTATGTATTTAATATTATAACTACTTCTTTATTTAACATATATACATTGATTAGAAAAGTTTAAAAATTATGCCAATGTAAGTTTAAAAATCATGCTAATACACTCATTAAGAAATACCATAACTGAATTAAGCGTGGCTGGCCAGGGCTAATACAAAATTCCCAATCCCTATAATGGGAAACATATAAGTCTTAAATATATTTTGCAGATGACTCTAGTTTTAAAGCTTCTGAATGATAGTTGCTAAAGAAAAAGACATTGTTAAGGAGCATAGAAAACATGTTCTCATTTGTTAGTGATTAGACAAGTGCAAATTAGATAATTTTGAGAGCTTCTTTTTTAACTATACCCCATTCAGAATTGCTAATTTCAAGCAAATAACTGACAAATAGTCATTGCAATATTTTCTCCTTTTAATGTGGGTGAGATTGAATATAGATATAACCACTGTGTGAATCAGGGTGGTGTATTCTTAAGAAGCTAAAAGTAAATCTATCAGCTATGCCTTTACCAGCAGTATATAACTTTATAAACTATACAATTTAATGACACATCTATACCATCATTGACTTGGGTCTAACATATGTGGCAATTCACTGAAACCCTTACTCAGGCATATTCATTGTTGATCAATTCATATTTGCCAAGAAATACTAACAAACTAAATGAATGTGATAGCTCTTCTTGGATATCAGCTTGACACCTAGAATCAACTATACTTAAGCAACTGAGCATACTACTAGTGAATTTTCTTTTCTGGATCATTTGAAGTGGGAAGACTGATGAAAATATGCGTTTCCAATACAATATGGTGTATTTCCATTGCCCTTGATTTCTTTCCAAAGATCTTATTGCTACAGAAATCACCTGTTGGAGAAGGTCATGAGTCGCTTCTTGGTTCCTGGCTACTCAGCCATGAAATAATCACACAAAAACTGTATTAATTAAATCACTGCTTGCCCATTAGCTCAAGCTTCTTATTGGCTAAATCTTACATATTAATATAAGCCATCTCCAATAACCTGTGTATCGTCACATGCCTGTGGCTTACCAGCTAAAGTTCTGGCATGTCTGACTCTGGTGCTGGCTTCATGGCATCTCTCCAACTCCACCCTTCTTTTTCCTAGCATTCAGCCTATCTTTCTCTGCCTACTTAAGTTCAGCCTTGCAATAGGTCCTAAAGTGGTGCAGGAGAATTATCTGTATTCTGTCAATCGTGTATTTTAATAAATTGGCCAGGCAGAAAGTATAGGTGGGTCAACCAGACAGGAAGAAGAGGTGGGGTGATGAGAGCAGGAGAATGCTAGAAAGGAGGTAGCCCATTCCTCGTAGTCCAGACCAGACCACCGAAGAGGCAACATGTGACCTGCCCAGCTGAAAAAGGTACTGAGCCACATGGCTAACATAGATCAGAATAATGGGTTAATATAAGCTTCGAGAGCTAATAAGTAGCCTGAGCTAATGGGCCAATGAGTATTATAACTTATGGAGATCTCTGTATGACTTTCTTTGGGGCATGCCGGCTGTGGGGTACTGGGCGGGACAGAAACCCCAACAAGCTGGCCCTTCATGTTACACCAAAGAGTTTCTTTATTCAATAATGGCAATCACAGCACACAAAGGGAACTCCCACATCACCTCCCCTTTGTGTTTAAATGAAAAGGAAGGTTTTAACTTTAACATAGTAAAATTAATTGCAAATAACAAAAGAGGTATCAGCAAGAATTTCAGTTATAATATTTATATCTACTTTATATTTTATCATAACTAAGGTAAACTATAACTATAAATTCTTCAACTCCATCAAAGACTCAAGAAGGATATAATATTACCTAAGTAAGCAGGAAGTAGAAGATTACCTTCAAAGGAATAAGTTTAAATTGTGAAGTTTTGACAAACGTGAGGTCTGTTAACATGGCTATGTGCAACAGTTCCTACCACTAAGTTTGATAACCTGAGGTATATTCCAGTGACCCCACCACCTTATAGAAATTAGATATATTCTTATGATCTCTACACACACACATTTACTCCCATCTCCTAAACATGAATGAGCAAAAATTAAATAAACAAGCAAGTAAATACAGTTTATATATATATTAACTTTTAGTGGTGGCGGTACTCACATATAAACACACACTGGGTAAAATTATGTAAAATGGTGTGTCTGAGTACAAAGAATGTGTTATAACCAGTTTAAATTATTTACTTCTCTTTCATAGAATCCAGATTCAGTTATTTGAAACATCATGCAATGTACACCCGTAATCACCTTCAGTTCCAGGGGTTTTCATATTATCTTGTGATCTCTGTGGGTATTACAAATGTATGATAAATATAAACAGACAAACATATATATGCTTATAATTAAAATTGAGTTGAAAATGCATTAAACCTTTCAAAAGTAAATTTGAAAATGAGAAAAATTGACAATTGTATCTTAACGCTCAGGAAATATAAACACCACCTTACCTAACACATTTTAGAAACTGTATTTTTTTTAATTATGCTAGTGTGAATTCAATATTTTATGTGGAAATGAGAAAGAATAAGGGAGAGGAAAAAATCAATCTAAAAGCTGATAATTTGATATTGAAAGATAACTTTTATTTTTCATACTGTTTGTAGTGAAGTGGATAAAATTCAGAAATCTAAACTTGCTATGCAAGAACTTTCCCACTAAATAATGTATTCTCTCAGCATCTAAAATAAGTTTGATGGATCTTTCAGTTTCTCTCATATTTTTCAATAAAGACACCAGAAGTCCCTGTTCTGGGTAACCTTTGTAAGTATATTTGTTCCATCGTTATTCTGGCAAGGGACTGATTTTCCCTAGTGCAAGCTTTTTTATTGCCTACCTAAAATATCAAACTCTAGGAGTATCAACCAGGAACACTTCCCTTTAGCATGTGCAAGGATAACTTCAATCCCCAGTACAAAAAATGTTATTTTTCTTTAAAATTGATCCTGAATACTTACTGTAAACTGTTACTTTTGCCAACATTTGTCTTCATCAAGTTTGATGGAAAAAATAAAAAACCTGAGGAAATACTATTGTACCTACTGTTTTCATTAGTATAAGCAGAAAGTTTATGAGTCTCTTACCCATGATTTAGATACCATTCAAGTATCTTTGCAAATGTAGCACACTATCAACTTAGCGTGCATAGAGATATTTTAGTTTTTCTCAATGTTAGTAATTCAGCTACAATGACAACATAGACATGGACTTTTTGAGAAAGAAAATCATATAGCTTTGTTTTCAGTTGACTGATGTTCTTCGATAAAAGAACTTGAAAATTATTGTACACTTTATATCTAAGATAGTCTCTTGAGTAATAAATAAAATTTATCCTTAATTTCATTTTCTGTTTTTATGACAAAATTTGATTAAAAATTATAATATGTATAGTAGACAATTAGTTCAAGAAAAAGTGATCAATGGTGTATAGTTAAACTTGTGACTAAGAATTATAGGTAATTAGTTTTGAGTAATTTGTTGTCAGTCTCAGCTCCATCTCACTGTTGTTACTAATGTCAGTATACATCCTATACTATTTAGTGGAAGTTATGAGAGATGAACTAGTGTTTTCCAATGGAAATATAGAACATTATCTGTAACAGGCTTTCCTGGGCCACCAGTCCACAAATCATGCCATGGAGACTTTTTATTAATTATGAATGACTGGTCTTAGGTTTTCCTGCTTCTAGTTAGCTTTTTTATTTCCCACTAAATGAAATTAACCCATTTTTATTAATCTATGTGTTGCCTCGAGGTTTGCTTATCCCATCTACATACTATCTATCCTGTTATTCTGTGTCGTCCTTCTCTGTCTGTTTGTGGTCATGTTGTCTGGTTCCCCTTTTATTTCTGTCTACCAGCCCCACTTATTCCTCCTCTGCCTAGCTAGTGGCCATTCAGCCTTTTATTTTACTGATCAGGTGTCTTAGGCAGGGAGTGTAAACCAGCAGCATATCTTTACATGGTCAAAAAATGGAGCATAATCAAATAAAACACATCTTTACAGACTTACAGAAATATTTCATTTGAATACACATATTGATTTTATGCAATTACTTTTAGTGTTATATACAATGATAATATAATAAACAAATGAACTGTAAACATTCAAGCTTTTAGCTTGCCATGAAATTGCAGTTCTAACACAAATACCATCAACAATGATTTCCTTTCTAAGAACATACTGTTGCTTAGAACATTTCTTCATTTCATAGTTTTCCACATTCCCAAACAAAACAAACAACTTCTGTTTGTTTATTTATTTATTTATTTGTCTTGGAATTTTCTTAAATGTATTTAAAGAATCTTGATATCATCATCTTTAACATTCGTTCAGCTTTTCTTTCCATCAAAATGTGTTTCTAGAATCCCTCCAAGTTTCATGTCTTTCTGCTTTATAAACCATTAAGTCCAATTACTGGTGCCCATAAGTGCATGTTTGTTTGCTCACCCAAACTTACTAGCCAGAAGCCAGGCTTTCACAACCTCACAGCATTCAACCTTCTTCTCATAAAAGTCCACAACAGTCCTTCATTCTTATATTATATTAAATTTGTCCCTTATTACATAATGTTTCTTGAGACTTTAGGTAGGCACTGATAGGTGTTCCATCTATGGTTGAATCCCTAAGTAACTTGAAATCAGTGTTTGTATTAACAAAACCATACTGCAATAAATGTTTCTCTAACCAATAGTAAAAGAATTACAAATATGTGAAAGTAAATACTGTTGTGGTTCGTATGAAAATGGCCCACATATGTTCAAAGGGAGTAACACTATTAGGAGGAGTGGGTTTGCTGAATTATTTGTGACTTGTTGGAGGAAGTTTGTCACTGGAGATGGGCTTCAAGGATATAGAAACTTAGTCTAAGACTAGTGTGTCTCTCAGTATCTTCTGGCTACCTGTATTTCAAGTTGCAAAACTATCAGTTCCTTCTCATGCACTATGTCTGCCTGCATGCCACTATGCTTCCCACCAAGGTTATAATAAACCAGACCTTTGAACTGCCAGCCAACCCCAATTAAATATTTTCCTTTATAAGGGTTATTGTTGTCATGGAGTCTCTTCAGAGCAATAAAACCCTAATAAACCACACATAAATGCTTAGAAGGGAGTTTGAAGACTTGACCATTAAGCAAAAGGACGTCAATATGTTCTCTCTTAGGGTTCATGCCTTCCCTGTGATGGATTTAAACATGCATACAGAGCCAACTGTGAATTTCCTCCTGAGCATCAAGCCTCAAGGCCAATTAATAGAGCAGCAGGTTTTATCCATAAAAACTCTTGCAACTGTTGCACCAGTTGGCACATCTTGAATAGCAGGTCATTTCTGTAGCATATTGAGTCCAACACAATTTGCATGCAAATGAGTTGAAAAAAATTGTGTGTAATGAATGGGTCCTCATTAATTCATACAATGAAATCTAATGACAACATCAAGAAACAAAATATTTTGTATATTTTCAAGTCATAAAACCAGAACCCTTGACAGGAAAATTAGCCCCCACATAAAAGAATGCATCCTAATGCGTTTGTCTCATTACTACCATTGTAAGACTTTTCTAGGCTTAGCTTTTTGTGCCAAACAGTATAATTGTAAACATTCAGTATTGCTAAACCTTTCTTTTAGATTTTTAGGCTTCAGAACTTTGTGATTCACATTTTTGCTCCTTTTACTACTCAGTCAACAGAAGTATGTTGTATCAGCCACTGATAAATCAGAAATCAACAGAAGATGACAGCAAATGGGTACAATAAGAAATAAAATGATGCAGAGAGAATAGAGCGTAGTTCAAAGTATATGCATGCATTACTCAATATGAGATAACACTGAACTTAACACTTTCATGATTTTATTTATCTAACTTTGAATTGTAAAAATATATCAGGATCATATCTCATTGAGAAAATCGTTCAATTTTTCAGTGAATTCATTACTTTCTCTTTGTAATTCTTGTTTTTGAAACATATAGTTAAGATTTACTAAATATTTTTATAGCATAGAAAAATATTACATATTAATTCATTAAAAGTTAACTATCATAATCTGATTTTATATGACTTACAAATAATTTTAGCTTCATTGGTTATTTCAAAAGCCTAGGAATCTCTGGTTTTGTCATTAATTCTTATTTTCTCAAAATAAGCTCTATATAGCTTAAACATAATACTTTTATTATACTCTGCTAATGTGAAATGCAGTAGCATGATAGAAGAAAATATCACTCAAATATGTACAAATCCATAGCACAGTTTTATCAAAGATATGAAAACTAACTGAAAACATTTAATGAATCTTATTTTGTTAGATATATGCAGTGTTTAAAAATTACATACACAAAATCATTCTTCCACTGAAAAAGAAAATTACAATATTTACTTTAATATAAGCTATGAATATTGTATATAATTTTGATGACAATAATATTTATATTGCAATTTATTAGTGTATTTACTGAAAAAAGAACAGTAAACTATTTTAACCAATAAAATATAAAGTGATACATATTAATATTGCATATAAAATATTTGCTGTATATATTGGCCTCACTTTGAAATATATTAATAAGAATGAACGATGTTCATTAAATATTAAATGCTATCTAATTGTTAATAACTATTTTTGTTATACTTAATTCTACTTTAGTATATTTAGTCTTTCCTTTTTTGTCTCATAGTTAAAATTTATTTTACAATTTTTAGATTTTCATTTATAAATATTTCATAATATTTTCTTTCTCTTTTCAATAATTCTCTAAGGGAAAAAAAGAAAGCATATTCTGTGCTGTTTCCTTTACTTTTGGTTTAGGACTTCAGTAAAGTTTTCCTTCAGTTGTATTGTGTCCAGTTGTATTGGGAACTGTTGGAAGAGTTAGCTTCCTCTCAAGAAAGATGTTTGAATAAGTTTAGGTAAAGTAATAATTTTAATTGTAAGAGAACCCCAAGGAAGGGATGTCTCTAAGAGAGTTTGTTCTAATAATCATATACATTAGTGGATTCTTATTGAACTCCATGAAAACATATTTATTTTTAATTTCTAAGAAATTAAGAAAGAGAAAAATTATAATTAGTCAATGCTTTCCATGGTCTTATGAATGTACCGAAATGTTAATGCTATGGCTTTGTTAAAAAATAAATAAATAAAACAGTAGGTAGATAAACACCACTCAGAATAATATAATGATTTTTTTAAATTTACAAAATAATCACTGTATCAAACATAAATGAAATTTAGATAGGGATGAAAGAATTCTTTATATTTGTGTTCGTTTTGTCTTAATATATAATGATTGATAAGTTCAAATATAATGTAACCTGATTTTTATTTGGGTGTCCCTTTCAGAAAAACTGACAGAAACTTAGACACTGATCAAAGAAACTAATAGTGCTATTTTTCTTAGAAATAAAATCAGACTACTTCCAAATTTTTGATCACTTATAGTTGAATAATATTTTAGAAAATCTGTTAAGCAATGTTAAGTATAAATACATTATTAACACTGAGTATAAAAAATTCAAGGACATTATCTCTTAAGAAATTTAAAGCAATATCAAATGTCTATGATAAAGTTTCAATATATTGAATAAAAACAGAACAAAAAAATCTCTACTCTCTAAGAGAATTTTTTTAAGATGTAAAATTCAACCCTTTTTTATGCCACACTATAATATGATGAACTTTGAGTAGTAATTGAGGCGAAAAAGGCACACAGGAACTAAGGAAGTTATCAAGGGTTATTTTAATATTTGCCTTTTTTTGAAATTATAATTAAATTACATAATTTCTTCCTTCCAAACTCACCCATGTACTATTTTTTCTGGCTCAAATTAAAATGTACGTCCTCTTTTTCATGCACCCATGAGTGGAATAAATGGATCATGTCATGAATCTATTATTAGCATTTTGATTTCTAAAGTACCTATACCACATTATACTCCATAAAACAAATGTGTCATTGTGGCACATACAAACACACTCTGTTCCTCTCTATCCTTGTTCTCCATTTATATTGCTCACTCTCCAAGAAGCTTTTAGGTTAATTTTTTAAAGAAAAATAATACTCATTCCTTCTGGTCAACTACGCATAGTATATGACTGTAGAGTCTAAACATGGCATATATATATGTATATANTACATATATATATATATATATATATAATCTTACCTTTATACTAAAGATTTTGCAAGTTAATACCTCAAAATAAATTTGCTTTTATCTGAATTTTAATCAAGGTTTCAGATTTAGATCGTCTTGTTCTACTCTAGTTTCTTTCTACTGTCAAAGTGAACACTTCAAAGCCATTCTGTGTTCAAACATCAAAATAAATAGAACTTGAGCAATCATCTTTTCTCTTTTCTCTTTTATCCTGAATACCTTTTTATTTTAAAACAATCTTATTTTCTATAAAGAAATCCCAGTTACCTCTCCCCTAAGGCATTCTCCCACCCTCTCCCCACACCATCCCACCACTATCCACTCCTCAGAAAGGGTGAGGCATTTTATCAGGAGTCAGCAGACTTTAGCACATCACTTGAGGCAGGACCAAAGCTCTCCCTGGTAGGCAGAGGCTGTTCGTTCATTTCTTGGCCACTCAGACACAAATAATCACTCAGAGAACTCTATTAATTACAACACTGCCTTCCCTATTAGCTTATGCATATTTCTAGATAACTTTTACATCTTAAATCAACCAATTTCTATTAATCTGTGCATCACAACAAGGTCATGGCCTACTGGCAAGTTTCCCACATCTGTCTTCTCTGGTAGCTGCTACGTGGCATCTCACTGACTCTGGCTTCTTTCTTCCAGCATTCAGCTTAGGGCTCATGCCTAGTTCAACTTTGCCCTATCACATGCCAAAACAGATTCTTTATTCATTAACCAATAAAAACAACACATAATCAGAAGGACCTCCCACATAATTTCCCCTTTTCTTTCTAAATAAAAAAGGTATTAACTTTAACATAGTAAAATTGCATATAATAAAACATATCAAGAAAGGAATGCAGTTATAATTCTTATATATACTTTAACTTTATTATAACTAATATAACTATGTATTCTTTGTCTCCATCAAAGACCAAAGAAGGATATAATATTACCTAAGTAAACAGGATGTGCATTGTAAGCAACTTCCAAAACTCCAGAATTGACAGAGACATCTCGCTGCCTGGACAGTCACCCAAAGCTCTTTGTAATATTTTAGCATCCATTTTCAGCATACAGGCCCATAGTATCTGGCAGACTTTTCCATGAAGCAGGTAATTTCAAATACAGTTCCGCCTATATTGACAATTTGTCAGTTACTTACTTCTGTATCCTGTAGAATGTCTGACAGACTCTTTCATGGAACAGGGAATCAGAAGGACCCTCTCAACTTTAGGCAAGTTCAGCAGTCATTTTTCTGAGACCTGCATGTCCAGTTCATACAGAAAAGCAGTCTAGGCAAGAGCAGTTTCCTTCACAAATGGCAAGAAACTTCATAAGGAGCCTCTTTGATGCCTATCATCCTCTTAAAGTAGATTGGTGCTGCCAGGAACATACGTGTCTCATTGTCATGAATAGACTTAAGTTCTGAAAATATTCTAAATGTCATATTTTGTTAGTCTTTGAAAAGTTTGAAGATTATCTCTCCATCTGAAATATATCTCTGTACATCTAGAAATCCTAATATGACTGCAAGCTTGACTACTATAGACCTATATTTAGACTATATATAGACTATTAACCTATATATCTTAATTATGCATTACATTTTTACATGAGCTGCACAAACACAATACCTTAACAAAGAACAGAAAAATACATATAGAAAATTTTTCTTTAAATTTGTATCGATAAACCATGATTCATACCCATGCAAAGTATTCTTCTCTATAGTATACCCCCCTTTAAATGTAAACAAACATTTATAAACAATTATTTAGGCAATTTTGGCATTGTTGTCTAGACTAGTTCCTGCTGATTGGAGGCATTGTTCACCAGGTAAGTTACAGGCTATTCTGTGTGGTAGTTCCATCTAGGCCAGCAGTCCTGAAGCTATCATGGATGTTGGACAATCTGGGCTGTTATTTCAGTTGGTGTGGTTTAATCAAACTACATTAGTATGAAAGGAATCCACATATTCTCATCTCCTGTGGAAACAAAATTAGAATGCCTTTTCTAAAGCAGGATATCCTTAGACTCAAATTTTGAAATCAAGAAACCGATAAAGTATATATGCTTGTTTAATTTAGCAGCCTGTACACTGAAATGTCTCTATGTACTTAGTTCATTCACCGTCAAAAATTCAAACAAAAGACAATAATATGCATGATCCAGACTCTCTCTCTGTATATTTAATATTTACATCACTTACTTTTCTTACTAAATTACATTTTCTACAAGTTTAATAGTTACATTAGTATCTTTACTCCTTTAACCTATGACTGTCTGTGCTTTTTATAACTGTGTATATTCTTTTCTCTCTTTTGCTCAAGTCTACAGATATTTATTCAACACTGTGACCCATTTAGAGGTCTTTCCGCTCTGGATTTGTCTTTTTTGCATATCTATCTGTAATTATTTTTTGACCATAAGTGCTTTTTTAATGTTAAACAGGTGTGGCTAGGACCAATTCTGCAGTCCTATCTGTTGGCTCTGTGTTGTCCAACATGGCAAAGGCACGTTCACTGCCTCTGAGAACCATGCATGCTGCGCAGTTCCAAGGTCTCAGTGGGTCTATTTCACCATTAAGCAATGTGTAACTTGCTGATCACAGATTAAGTTTAAGTGCTTGGCCTCCTGAAAGAGACAGAACCCTTCATGCTCTGTTATTTGTTGTGTGTGTGTCTAGAATTCTATCCTAAACTCTCTCAGATTTTAATTGGATTTAATTGACCATGTTGACACTAATCTGTAAGCAGAGGTTGTTCATTCATTTCCTTGTTGTATGGAGAGGGGAGCCTGCTTGTTTGTCCCAGCCACCCAGCTTGCTTAGCCCCAAAATAGCTACATGTAAACTGTATCAATTAAATTACTGCTTGGCCCATTAGCTCTAGCTTCTTATTGGCTAACTCTCATATATAATTTCAAAATTGCCACATGGCAGTGGCTTACTGGGAAAGATTCTAACCAGCATCCATTTCAGGCAGAGATCCATGGCTTCTCCCTGACTCTGCTTTCTTCTTCCCAGCATTCAGTTCTGTTTTCCATGCCTACCTAAGTTCTGCCCTATCAAAAGGCCAAGGCAGTTTCTTTATTCATTAACCAATTAAAGCAACACACAAATAGTAGGACCTCCTATACCAATTTTCTGGCCACTCAGATGCAAATAATCTCTCAGAAAACTCTATTAATTACAACCCTGCTTGTCATATTATCATATACATGTTTCCAAAAAACTCATATCTTAAATCAACCCATTTCTATTAATCTATGCAACATCATGAGGTTGTGGCTTCCTGGCAAGTTTCCAGCATCTGTCTCCTCTGGCAGTGGCTATATGGCGTCTCACCAACTCCTTTCTTCTTTCTCCCAGCATTCAGTTTGGATTTCCTGCTTACTTCTACTATGCTCTATAACAACCCAAGGCAGTTTTTTATTCATTAATCAATAAAAACAACACATATATAGACAAACTTTCCATATCACTCACCCTGCCCCTGTATCTAGACTGAGCAAGGGATTCCTCCAGAAGGAATGGGCTTCAAAAAGCCAGTTACTGGTTCCAGTGGCCCTACAAATTGTCAATGCCACACAACTGTCACCTACATTCAGAGGGCCTGATTCTGTCTTACACTGATTTCCCAGCTGACAGTGCAAGGTCAGTGAGCTTCCTCTAGCTCCATTCAGCTATTTCTGTGGGTATATGCATCATAGACTTGGCCTTTTTGTTTATAACATCACTCCTCCCTCCCTATAACTGGACTCCAGTATTGGCAAGATTGAGTAGGGTAAAGGCCAAACAGGAAGAGCAAGGAAAAAATATCTTGAAAGAGGGAGCCATTGTGCACTTAGCAAGAAACCAGGCACTAGAGAAACACACAGGAAACCACAAGGAATATCAGAAGTAAAAATCTAACTAATAGTGAAGAGGGTACCTAGACTGCCCTTCCCCTGTTATCAGATTGATGACTACCTTGTGATCATAGAACCTCCATCCAGTAACTGATAGAAGCAGTGCAGAGATTCACAGTTAAGCATTTAGCCAAATTTCTATTTTACCTTATTCTAAAATACTGTATATGGTATTGGTTTTACAATATAGTATTTATACATATTCATGAATTCTTCAAAAGATTTTAAAGGCTATTTTTAATCTTGCCTGAATGCTTTTAATCCTCCACATTATACAATGACAAACATTTAAATACTATAAAACAGTAAAATTTAAATCCAAAACTCTTTTTTCTTATAAGGAATCTAATGTGAATTATTATGCACCTAAAATTAATATTTTATTTAAAATTTGAAGTTATAATAAAAGAAAAATATCATTGAATTTACAATTTGATCCTTATATACATAGTAAAATAAATATAGTACATATATATACATTTATTTATACTATGACATGATGTTGGGACTTATCTAGTAAGGTGAAACCTAAATAAAACAAAATTTTACCTTTCCTGAATAAAAATAATCTACCTGCATGAGATAAACGGAATTATTCTTGTTTCCACAGGAAAATTTTGACATTTAAGGTTAAGCATCAAGTCTATTTTTATTGACCTCATTGATTTCCTTATTCACAAGATCAAATTCTTATTCCTCCATCTCTATGCCCTCACATTTTCCTGGTAAATCTTCCCATCCTACAAGACATTGAATTCTAATTTGGTTTCTCAGGAAAACATTGACTAATTCTCAGTTCTAACAAATTATATTTTTAAATGGATGATGAATATATAACATAATTTTAAGTATTTTCCTTTCATCACTATATTATAGTTCAGACTACATACAAATGATTAACATCAATATGATAATGGATTATCTTTCCAAAGGATAAAAGTTGGACAGGTTATAATTTCGGATAGCTTATGTTAACTACTTAGCTTTCCTTAGAAGTTAGTAAATTCTTATTGACACTTTGAAATATTAAAAGACACTATAAGGAACCTTACCTTCTTAAGTTACAGCAAGTTTTCTTATAAAGTACTGACACCAGGAAAGACAATATATTATCTTCACTAATATTTTTATAAATCTCCCCAAATTTAAATACCATGAAGGGAATTTTAAAAGGTGTTTCTCAAAATAATTTCTTTCCTTTCTACTTCTGAGTCAATACTTTTACACAAATTAGAAAATATACCAAAATAAATTAAGCATAACTTACCTTCAAAATTATGTTTTAACCTAAGGTTATCATGAATACTGAACCTAAATTGAAGCAAACGAAAGAGAAGGTAAGATGATTACTTGGCCTTTTCTCATGTACTAAATACATATCAATTAATATCTTTCAAATTTAGTTGATTTGATTTGATTAGTAAGAGATAATACCCAATGAGTGTCAACCTATATTGTAAGGGTTTCTAGGCTTTGTTTTTAAATGTTTGTTTATAAATGCGTATTGTTCAGAAATAATCATCATAACTAAGTTGGATTCCAAAGAGTCACAAATGGAGATAATACACAATTTTCAATAACATGTATCAACTTGCCTAGATTTCATCACATTATTACTAAAAACAATTGTTACTAAAAACATTTTTGTTACATACTAAAAGCAATTGGTAAGCAGTATCTTTACTATGTTAAATCATGTAATAACTCAATATTATTGTTCAGAAGAATTAATAGTAGTGATACATCTACTGTGTAGGAAATTTTCTGTGACTATTGTGTACATGTGACTATTTTTCTTTATCCAGGAAAAAGGATGTAACTAAAATCAATACCAAACAAAGAGGAGAAATGAAATGTGATGCTCTTCAAAACCTTAGAAAAATCAACTGCTCTGAAGAATGTGCAGTCATATATGATGAGCTTAACTATCTCCATGTGGGCAATATTCCTTTCTATAGCTCAGTCACTTAGAGACTCTATTGGCTGATTCAGTCTTCTATAGAACTAAATGAAGGCAACAAGGAAACATGCATGTCTTCTTCAAGGATAACAGGGAGCTATTTCCTTTTTTCATTCACATTCCTTGCTTTCCTTCAGAACTATGTCAGAAAGCATCCAAATTTATCTTTCCCACATTTATTTAGAGGTACATGCTTAGTGTTGGCGATTACCAACTCTAATACAGAGTCATCAGAGAAATGAGATTTAAATCAGTGGTACTTTATATCACTGATTGTGTAGTGTCGTAGAGGTAATGCAATAGATACTAGACATCACTGACTTTGGCTTATGCTCAGGAAGGAGCACCACAAATATGATTGGAGAGTGATTTCTCTAATGCTAGAGAACAAACAGTAGGATAGCAGAGTCCTATATACAGTAACATTTTTGGAAAGTATAAACACTTTAAAACAGTGAAATTTTTCATAATGTTTCTATATATGAATCTTCCATGATTAGATTAAAAAGGTAAGGTATTATAGCATTACATATATGAGGAAACAAGACTACTCTGTGGAGCACCACAAGGCAGAACACACAAAATGCAAACACATACATACACACAGAGAAAGAGGCACAAACATACATATGTATTGCCAAAAACATCAATCTCCTTAACCAAATTTAAAGAATAATAATTGAGGATGTAAGACATTGAGAACAAACATTCTTTCATAATTCTGAGTGTAGATAGATACATGATTGCAACCAGCAATTATAATTCAGAGACACAATCTGTATTCTAGTACATGTCGATTTAAAAATTATTAACAAGACAAAGCAGCAAAAATACAAGACAGCTTCAATCTAGAGAATACTTTTCAGATGCATTCTGAGAAATGAAGAAAAATGTTCAGTATTTAAGGTGAATAAAACAGAATGACATGAAACCTAGTGCTATTCAAACCTGAAAAGGCATGTGTGTGCAGGAAATTTACTTAAAAAGCATAAAAGAAAATATTAGAATGCTATTGAGAATTAATGAGCATAGAATTGGAGACATGATGGTTTGTTTGGAAGCTGATAATTGTTCTGGATCTTCCTGATAATGAAAGAGTGTCAATAAATTGAGTAAGTTGTCACTGCATTTCCAAAAATATGTTGTAGTAAATAACAATCTTAGAACTCCATGACTTACTAACTCAAAACTTAGTAACTTGTGCTGAGGCTTCTCTGTAGGCAGTCTTCTCAGTTTATTTTGGTTTTTTCTCAGATTTCTACTGATCTTAGCTCCACTTAACATTTACTTCCAAGTTCACTTTGGCAAGAAGAAAGAAATATGATAAATCATTTTTGAGTCTTGACAAATTCCTTTGAAACTGATGTATGATATGTCTGCTCACATTTCACTGAAAATGAGTTGTATTACTATCTCACACCCTATGCTACTTGAGTAAATTCATATATATANTATATATATATCAAAAGAATCAGAGCAAATTTGGATTAGTTATTAATTAGTTATTAATCACATGGGGCATAAATGAGGAAAAGGTGTTTAGATGTCTTCAAGTAGCTTAGTTCAAACTGAACTACCCATTACTTGTAAGTTATGGAAGGAAAAAAAAGGGTTAGACAGAAATATACATAATTCAGTGTGAGATCATGCAGAAGAATCTAGTGTACATACAGTTAGTCTTATGTGTGTCTCAGAGAAAATATGTCTTTTGACAACTTACAGTTTCAGATAGTAATACCCAGTTCTATCAGTTTAAACTTTTGAAACAATTCCTTTTTATATTTAAGTTCCTTTATCTGTGATAATGGATACATTACTTTTATGCTTCCTTCTTTTCCTTCTGGGATGCTATCAAGAAAGAGCAATGAAGAGTGCTGAATAGACATTGTACGAGGAGTGGGAAACTCACTCTGGTCTACTCTCTCTACTTTTACAGTGCTTAGAAACCACATTGTGTGGGCTGTCCCACAATATCTCTATAATTTGCTTCAGTTACATTACCTTTACAAAACCTCTCATGCAAGTCTTACAAGAATCCTAACAGATAGGCTCTTAGCATATTTCAATCAAACTTTAATAGTGAAATTTACTCTACAATCTGACCTGAACCCACAGGAATAAGGGTTCTGATGGCCAGCTATCTAGAAATAACAGGGACAATAGCAAAAAATTCCACTAGGAAGTCTTACACAAGCTGTTGTCCAAGACAGTTAACTAAGAATTACAGTATCTTATATAGTGTTTTCAGTAGGAATAGGAAAATGGGCTAAATTCAGCTGAAGACTAAACCAAGCAATGCTCGAGATAGAACACAGATTACCTCAGAAAGAGTTGCCTTCACATAAAAGGTCAGCCTTTCATTGTTGAAAGCTGAGTTCATAGGAAAAACAACCTCAACTTCTACAAGATGTGATGTGGGATTCCCTCTGAATTCTTGAATATGTTTTATTACCATTGGTTAACGAAGAAGGTACTTTGACCTATTGCAGGGCAAAAGAGAGGTAGGCAGGAAAACTAAACTGAATGCAGGGAGAAAGCAGGCAGTCAGGCAGATGCCATGTAGCTGCTGAAGAAGAGGTACATCTCTTTAAGAAGACGGCTTCCTTACACAGCATTAGCAGAAAAAACTTCACAGTTGCTTTAAAGAGAGCTTTTGTGTTCATGCTTTCTGGCACAAACTGGTATGGCTTTTCCAGTAGGTCTTCTTGCAGAGCATTTGAATGGGGTTTGTGGGATGTATCCTGCAAGTTACTTGTTGGTGGTGTGGGCCAACTGCTTCCCATGGTTCTCAGAGCTGGAAGTAAATGGAACTCTGCCTTGTTGGAAAGCTGAGCATGGTGGAACCAACAGTCAAAGTGGTTGCTTTGGTTCTAGCCATGCCTGCTTAACAGTTTACAACAGTAATCAAAAAGGATTACAGATATGCAACATAGACACATTCAGACAGAAATAAACCTATGAACAGGTCACAGTGTTTTTAAAAATGTATGTAGGCTAAAGGAAAAAGAAGAAAATAGCTATAAGAAGTTATAGAAAGAAATGTTTAAAAAATAAAACAAAGTCTTTAAAGACACAGTAAAAGTAATATAAAAGAGTATAAACAGCCAAAGATTAAAAGTGTAAAGATAATAACATAAATTTTAAAAAGTAATAGAGTAAAAGAACTAAGTCATATAAAGATGGAATATACACAGATACTCTGGATTATGCATATTATTGTGTTTTCTTTAATTTTTGACTGTTAATGAGCTAACTACAGAGAGAGATTTGGTTTTGAATGATACTGAGCTACTCTAACTTATATATTTTAAAGGTATCTTGACTTCAAATTTGAGTTCAAGGATATGTTACTTTGGAAAAGAGGTTCTGCATTTGTTTCCACAGATGATGGGAACTGTGGATTCCTACTAGGCTAATGTGCTTTGATATGACAGGACCACCCTAAAGGTCCAAGTGAACCATAAAATACTTTGCCCAATGAACAGAAGAAAGCATCTTGGAAAAAAAATACACCCAAATTCCCAAAATGTTTATAAATGCTTGTTTTCAGTTCAACAGTGATAATATAGAGAGATGCATACTTTGCATTTGTGTGAATCTTGTTCTATTGGTACAAATTTAATGTTGACTATGTTACATTTTGTTTATATATATATATATATATATGTTTCTGCTTTTGTTTAAGTTATTATGCTTATACAGTTAATAGAAATATATAATGTATAATTAAAATTGCACATTTATTAGTCATAATAGTAAAACTTGTCATGTTAGTTAGGTTTTCTATATTTAGATAGATATTTCAATTACTCTTCACCACTTCAAAGATTTATATAATATGGTATATAAAATATTTTAAGAACTTAGACTTTTCTTTACGGTGATACATATCTGTTTCTGGAAGCAACAATTACTTCAGAGAGCTTGATGGTCATTGAAGAATTGCAGAAACTCATTAGGAAATTTGCTTTCAATGTAACAAAATCAGCCATTTGGGCAGAAAACTGGTCTTTCCTGGACTGCTTGATGGTGGGCTATAATAAACTGAACAAGCAGGACACACAGAAAAATGACTCCTGAGCTTTTCTAAAGAAGGTGAAACAGTCTTTCAGGGTTCCTGCTTCATGACAGAGTCTACCAGACATTCTGTAGGAAACTGAAGAAAGAGAATGATAAACTACCAGCATAGGTGAAACAGTCTTTCTATATTCCTGCTTCCTGCCATAAATGTCTGCCATATACTATGGGCCTATATGCTGAAGATGGATGCCCTAATGTTACAAAATAAGCTTGTGGCTGGGTGGTGTTTACACATAACTTTAATCCCAGCACTCAGGAGGAAGAGGCAGGTGGATCTAAATGAGTTTGAGACCAGCCTGGTCTACAAGAGTTAGTTCCAGGACAGACTACAAAGCTACAGAGAAAGTCAGTCTCAGAAAGAAAGAAAGAAAGAAAGAAAGAAAGAAAGAAAGAAAGAAAGAAA
>LOEQ01003530.1:145345-163097 GCA_001685075.1 Bramus lutescens
TATTTCGGGGTATAAGCTAGCCGTGCAGGAGCCGGGCGGGACAAAAAGCAGGCCCGCTCCCCTATTACTACACAACAGAAAGTCTTGTCTTACATCATCCAACATTGAGAGATTTGGCAAATTCTATGACAAATTCTAACATTTCTTTCCGGAAAATCTTGGGTTGAGTGGTCAAATTTTCTCCAATATTCTCCACTATTCATTGTTCATAATAAAATCGTTTAACTTCCCATATACATTTCAAAGTCAAAGACTGTCAAAACCATGTTTTTGCATCTTTTGAATTATTCACCCTCCAATATTAAAAACAAGATAAAATCCTCTTAATATCATTTCAGCAATAATTTGAAATTATAGCTCCATTGCAAACAGCATATCATTACTTGAGATCCCATTACAAATTAAAATTTTGTTGCCCTCACACTTTACAGCAAACCAGAAAATCTTATGTGAAACTTAATCAATTCATTTTTAATAATAACTCTATGTGTCTGTGATCCCTACTTGAATATCAGAGCACTGATCTTTTCCTATATTATTAAACCTGATATTGCTTGTGTCAAGTTATGACTGTTCTATGGAATAGATCCTGAGACCATTAAAACTAGGAACAGCAGGTAATTCATTATTTCACCTCCCATGGCATCAAGGATCAAACTTGCAGAAGAGAGAAAATCAATGATTACTTGCTGAATAAACCACATTACAAAGTACAACAATTATTTTTTTCTTCTGTGTCAAATGAGTATTGAATGAATGCTGTTTCTATTACAAGACTGCTGTTCCTATTAAAGCGCAGAACTATTGCACCATTACTTCACTTAGCTCTTCCCTCAAGGTCAATAGCGTCTGGAATATCAGAAACGTAGTGCTCTATCTTTAAGTTAGGTATTTATTTTAAATGTAGATTTGCTTGATAAGTATCATTTCTCTTTATTTCACACTGTCTGTTTCTTTTAGAAGAGCTTATTTTTAGACAAAAGTGAATTTACCTTAATTCTCAAAACACTTCCAAAAGAATCTAAATAATAAAAGCCTACTTAAACACAAACTTGTAAGTCCATACAGCACTCAAATTCCAGGCAGCTAAGTAGTTGGTACTGGATCGCTTATGTACATCATAGGGATTTCATAAGCACAAGACCACACATCGGATAAAATAAAGCAGGCAGGTGGCAGGTTCTGTTATACTAATCAAATTGTCATGTTATTTGATGTGTATAAGTGCTATTGCTTTTTATTTGACATATTTTCAGACCAAAGTTTATCATCAAAAGTTTGAATACGTGGATAGAGGAAAATCTATATTCCTGCATGATATCACTAACCTCTATAATTCTTCCAGATATGTGAAAATGTTCTTTTAATATTTTTAGAGAGAAAACTTGACTTCTGGCCTTTCTCATAAGAATAGACACAAATATCAGCTCACAAATTTACTCTAATGAATCCCTCAGTTGTTTTCTGTACGTAGTCAAGTAATGCATTCAAAGGAACAATAAGAAATGAGTTTAGGAGACGGTTAGTTCCTTGCTGAAAAGGTCTAGTGCTCCAACCATATTGATGACATGGATTCTGTTAGCTCCTCTAACTGACACATGACACTGACGGTATGGGGCTTTTGAAATTCTGCCAGGTCAGAGCCAGTGTTTGATAAGCCCCTAATACATGGTTAACTATTTTTTCTGCGATGTACTTTCAGCAAGGTAGGAGTCCATGTTTAGAAAGTGCAAAGAGAGTAACAACAATGTAAGAATTGAGAAATACAAAGTTTTCCTTATGTCAACCTGACCTGTTTCTTTTCTTTCTTTTTTTTTTTGGCACAAGTGGTTCTGAGCCTACAGCTAAGTGGAAAAAATATCTAGAATTTATATGTAATTTGAAATATTTAGGCTGTTTTTCATATAACTACATTTCTTCAAATATTATAGGTCAAGTAAGAAGTTAGTAGATTCTCCATTTACTGTTCTCCTAAGTATATTCTGCTCAACTAGCTTGTGTTTTAAATATCTGTCTGTTCTGAATTGAAGCTTATCATAATCACACAATAGTATTTGATGATTGTGTACCTTTAGTCCATAGGGAAATGATCAGTGTTTTATTTTCTGCCCCGTCCATGCCATCATATCATTGGAAGTTCTGGCCTACAAATCCTTAGTGTTCATGAAGGATGCCAGGGATACTCACACATATTTTTTCATAATTATGGAAAAATGTGTATACCAAAAATCTCCTCAGTTCACAGAACATGGTGCATCCATAAATCTACTTGTAACATAGCTTGTAACTTGTAACATACTTGCATCTAGCAGCACTCCACTATATTCTCATATTTTACCCATGCTTTATGGAACAAACAATTCAAAAGCAAAAACATTGCTTAACCAATACAGCTATAACATTGACTCCAGAATCTGTGTTTCGAATCTATATCAATATATTAGGCTTATTACAAATTTATGGATCTTCACCCAAACTACCACAAATACACCAAGCATTTGTATCTGTGTAAGGTTAATTATATTTTGAAGCACAATTAAATGAACTATGATTAATAAAAACACAGGGTCAGAAATTGGGGTTCAAAAAGGCAAAACAGTCAGTCAGTGGCTCTTGCCTCGACTTCAGTCTGAAATGGCAATCTTGCCTCCTGGAATCTCAGAATGAGACTATATCTGAGAGCTGTCTACCCCCCCCCCAATTTTATATTCCTCTCTAGGGCTGGGATTAAAGGCATGCACCACTGGAATTGAAAGCATGCACCACCCGATTTCTATGGCAACTAGTGTGGCTCCTGGGATTAAAGGTGTGTGTCATTGAGGCTTTGGGATTAAGGATTTGTTATCATAACCTGGTCTGTAAGGCTGACCAGTGGGACTGTTTTAGTTCAGATCTTCAGAGAGTCTTTACTTATTAAAATGCAATTGAAATGCCACTACAATATTTGGTTTTGGAATATGTATAATTTTTTCAAGTACCACAGGTTGCTATTTATTAGAACATCTTCTGAGATCTGGTCTTAGCCATAATTTTAAAATTAAGAGAATAGAAAATCCTGAAGAAAAATGGTAGTTAGTCAGTCTGCTTAGGCATTACCTATAAGATATTCAATGAAATTACAGAGCCCTGATAACCATCTCAGATAGGTGCATACAAGTTTTTGTGTTGATGTTTTGATTTTAATTAAAATATTTTATTTAACATCTGAAAATTATATATTGTAATATTTTGAGATAAAGTTATTTTAGCATATTTTCCTTCTCCTTCACATTGCTCACCACCTTGCTGCTCCCAATCTTCATATATGCCCTTTCTGCCATGTTTTCCTCTTTCCATTCTTTTATATGCTTTCTGTTAACTCCTTACCTTCCTCTTTACCTATTTTTACTCTTTATTGGTCCCCTTCCTAATTTCATTTATAAATACTTGAGTAGGAATGCTTAATGATTCTACTTAGTTTAAATCTATGACCTCAGCAAATATGAACTTTTAGTACTGTTTTATGTTTATGGTTCTTCATGTATTTATATAAGCACATTAGAAAATCAGTTTCTGAAAATTAGAAAGCAATTGAGAATATTTTTACCTCATTATGTACTTCTCAGAACCTCAATGAGATTTCAATATGAGCCTTCTTTGATTGCTCCGGTAGAAATAAATAACATAAGGATTGCGTATGTAAAAGAGCACCACATATTGCTGTATGAACATTAGAATATTGCCCATTCATAGAAGCATGCATATTGGTATACAAATTTGTTATCAAATAGCTACTTAGGCCTTTTTCACCATAAGTACTAAATGTGACATATATTAAAAAGTACTAAGCAATAATTAATACCATTATTTTTATAAATGTTGAATAAAAAATTAACCAAGTATATTTATGTGTAAAATTAATTTGATCATGTGATATAAGAATAGCTCACAGTAATAGATCAGAATAAATTCTAGGAATTGCTTCCAAAAATGGAACATGATTTTATTCATATTATAATGGTAAACTATACTTTTCTTAGACTATTATATCTATTAAATCTAAGAACATTCTTACTCTGCTTCTCTCTCATCCCTTTTAGGATGGACTGTGCGCAGAAAAACATAATAAACACTTTGCTCCACAAGTGAGTTTTGTTCATAATATTTTATAACCACAACAGGAAAGCAAACTATGTGCAGCTACACGCTGATCTCATCAGTGTAATATCAATGGCCATGCTATCACCCCATAATAGTTTATTTCCTTTAAACTAGCTTGTCTATTTTTGTTTATGTTTTTGTTTTATAAAATTGATGACAATAACTATATGTTTATACTTTTGCTTGAAAAAAACTGTAGGAATCTATATTCATTCTTATGTATTTATTTTGTATATATTCATATATGAATACATGTGTATAAATTTATATATTTTCTTGACATAGGATATTACTACAGCACACTTTCATTGAGCACATTAATAAATACATGTTTTCTTGATTATAGCCATTTTGGGAAGAATTACAAAGAATCTACATATTTTATTAAATTTCTTTTGGGACTGAAGATATTGAGCATGTTTTTGTATATTTTAGCTTTTTTTGACATATTTTAAGTATTGTCTTCTCTCCTATCCATTTATTGGTGGGATTACCTTCTTTTATGTTTAAACTTTGAATTCTTTATATATTTGGAATATTAATCCACTATCAGATCAAATGTTTACTCCTGTTCTCTAGGATGAATTTTTGCTGTGGTTATTCTCTTCTCGACTTGAAACAGTTTTACAATTTCACAGACTCTCTCTCCTGGAGTCTTACTATGATTTCCTGATCCCTTGAAATCGTCTCATAATCATGTCTGTGATTGCATTTGATATTCATTTTCCCAATTTTTGAACACATGAATATCTAGTTTACAGCGTCATTCTGTCAGGTTGTCTTGCTCTAGTTTGCAGCATTTCACACATTTGTAATAATTCAGAGTATTACAGTTACATTGTTTTATTTCTGGAAACTTTTATTGACATATACCTCCTCTCCCTTTTGTTGTGTGTGTAACTTTACATTTTATCAAAATTATGTAGTGTCATTTAAAATAAGCTTTTTGATATCCAAATAGCTGGGTTTTCATTTCTTTTTTTTTCTATCACTTATTGCTTTGGATATTTTTGTCTTTTATACCTTAATTAATATTTTGGCAATATTTTTGCTATATTTGTAAAGAGCACCCCTGGAATTTGGTGTTTATTGTACTCATTGAATGTATTACTTTTTAAAATACAACTGTTTTCACAGTAAGGTATGGGAATAACAGTATGGCTGATGCTACATTACATGAAGAGAAATGGGGATGTGAGAAAATTGCATATTCAACATTTTAGTCATAAAATGCCACACATTGAAATCAACTGAATATAATAATAAAGAAGGAAACTGGGCAAGAATAAAATTGATATTTATTTGAAAAATTCAATATATTGTACAGTAGCCATACATATGTTAAATGCTTTGTAGTTGGATCATATTTTAATTAAGATTTTTTTAATACAATGTTTTCTCATTTTATATAGCTGTCCTCTTTCCTACTCCTTGCCCCTCCTTAAACCCCTCCCACCCTACAGAAAGGGTAAGGCTCCCCATGGGGAGTCAACAAAATCTGATGCATCACTTCCCGGCAAAACCAAGGACTTCCCTCTATATCTCAGTAGATTTTGTCTATTTCCCTTTCCCAGCATAATCCATATATGTCTCTCTTAGCATTCTCCTTGTTACTAGCTTTTCTGGGAAAATGGACTATAGACTGTCTATGCTTTGTTTTACATCCAATATCCACTCATGAGTGAGTATATACCATATTTGGTTTCCTAGGTCTAATTTACTTCACTGAGGGATTTTTTTGTTCCATCTATTTCCATGCAAATTTCAAGATGCCACTGTTTTTTTTTTAATGCTGAGTAGTACTTCATTATGTAAATGCACCACATTTTGAAGGTTGAAGAACATCTAGGTTGTTTTCAGGTTCTGGTGATTATGAATAATTCTGCTATGAACACAGTTGAGTAAATGTCCTTGTAGTATGAAAGTGCATCTTTTGGGTATATGCCAAAGAGTGGCATTGTTGGGTCCTGAGGTAGGTTGATTCCCAAGATTTCAAAAGCAGCTCTATAGGTTTGTGCTCCTACCACCAATGGAGGAGTTATTCCCCTTACTCCACAACTTCTCCAGCATAAGCTATCATTACTTTAAAAAATTAATTATTCTAACAGGTATAAGATGGTATCTCATAGTATTTTTGGATGAAAATAGAAAAAAATAAAAAAAACATTCTGTGTGAGGGAACCCAGACCCATAAAAAAATGATGGTATGTACTCACTAATAAGTGGATATTAGTGACTGTGTCCTTTTGTCTTGCAGAAGTGTCTCAGTTTCTCAGGTTCCCATTTTTTTATTGTTACTCCCAATGTCTGTGCTACCAGTGTTATATTTACAAAGAGGTCTCCTGTGCCCATGAATTCAAGACTACCTAGCACTTTCTCTTCAGTGAGGATCAGTGTGGTGGGATTTATGTTGAGGTCTTTTATTCATTTGGACTTCAGTTTAGTGTATGGGGATAGATATGGATCTATTTGCATTCCTCTACATGTTGACATCAACAATGCCACCACAGTTCGTTGAGGATGCTTTATTTTTTCCATTGTATAATTTTAGTTTCTTTGTCAAAAATCAGGTGTTCGTGGGTGTGTGGTTTAATAATACGGTCTTTGACTCAAATCCATTGTTCCACCTGTCTGTTTTTATGCTAATACCATGCTGTTTCAGACCTATAGCTCTAGAATAGAGCTTGATGTCAGGGATGGTGATGACTCTGTAAGTTCCTTCATTGTAGGTTATTGTTTTGGCTATTCTTTCTTCTTCTTCTTTTATCTGATGTTAAGAATTTTTTTGAGGTCTGTGAAGAATTTTCCTGGCATCTTGATGGGTATTGGAATGAATCTGTATATTGCTTTTGTTAGTATTGCCATTTTTACTTATTGATCCTACCTATCCAAGAACATGGGAGATGTTTCCATTTTCTGATATCTTCCACAATTTCTTTTTTTGGTGACTTAAAGTTCTTTTCATACAAGTCTTTCACTTCTCTGGTTAGTGTTACCCCAAGATATTTTATGTTACGTGTGGCTATTATAAACGGTGATGTTTTTCTGATTTCTTCCTCAGCCCCTTTGTCATTTGTACCTAGAATGTTTTAAATATGTCTGAAAAAGAGATTGAAAAGTTGGAATAAACCAGGCATTGAACATAGACAAATTAAAAGTCAATCAATGATGATTGATATTGTAGAAAAAATATAATAAATGAATGTACAAAATAAATATAAAAAGTAATATTGTCAGGGTAAAGAGTATTGACAGAAATTGATTATGTCATAAACTTAGCAACTGCACATATTCTATAGTAACAGAAGAGCTTTTAGCTGATGGACTAAATTTTATGAATATTAGCAAAGTTTTTAACATTATGGAACTTAGCTCACTCATCAAGCTTTATCTTTTAAATATAAGTTGCCTGTGCCTTAACCTACACACACACACACACACACACACACACACACACACACTTATATCCCATTGATGAGAAATGTAATTAGGTTGTAATTCAACTTGTAAGAAGTTAGAAATTAGTGTATTTGAAAGTATCTCCATTGAGAACTAACTGATGAGGACATCATCTTCTGCTCCAGAGTCCCACACTGAAATAAAATGAAATGGTAGAAAAGCAGGTAACATTGGTGCACGCTGTCTTTTTCCATTACGGTGCCTTGATGTTACAAATACCACATATTCACACTAAGATGCCAAATTCTGCTGCTGCCAGAAAGCTACCCATTGCCAAGTTCTTTTAATCATGTTAGACGGGGTCTTTTAAACTTAAGCCAGAACAAAGCTTCCTTTACACAGACTCTTAGTAGGTTCAGATAAAAATATGTGTGTGTTTATGTGTGTGTTGTGAGTTTTTAGTGCATGTGTTCCTGTGCTGCAATAAACGCATTGAGTTCAGGAGACACAATTAAAGAGCCAATTTTTCTCTTTGACCTTGGGGTCTGTTCTTCACATTTAGTTCTCTGGGGTCACAGGCAATCTTTGTTACCCTACGAGCCATCTCATCTACCAAAGACTGTTTCTAATTATGTAAATGAATCCATCATTCGTGTAATTTTATCATATATAGAACACTGAAACCAATGTCCTGTGCATGCTAGGCTTTTAACAGTGCGAAATACATAGAAAATATGTTTGAGGAAAGCACAACATCAGTGTAACAGTAGAGTCTAGAGGGGAGAGGCTCTATACAAAATCATGGGTAAACAACCATTTATACAGCTATTTTTAATGTAAATTAATTATACAATATTTTATAAAAATCTATGCCTTTTATTAAATAGTGTAATTTTAATGTTTCAAAAATGGAATTATAACATACACATTAAAATTGTCTGTGATTAGTAAAAAGATTTATGAGCAATAATTACATAACTATGATATCATTCTTCAGTTCTGGTATGTAGAAGATTTGAGGCACACAGATCTTGATGGGGAAATAAGTAAAAAGGGGGTGAGGCTGAGCTCTGTGAGTGAGGCACTGCTAGACCTGTGTATAGCTTGTTTCAGGCCACTACACCATGCTAAACCCACAAGTAAAAAATTATTAACACCTTAAAAAAGTTTTATACATAATTGATGTAATTCTTGCTATTTAATTTTAGGTTCATATTTTAAAAGAAAATGCTATGCTTTACTTATTGTCTTCTTTTGTCCAGAATGACTGCATATTGAATAAAAGAATTTTTTTATCACCTAACAAAAAAACTCTTCAGAATGTGCTATTACTCTTTAAAAAGCAGCTTAAATAAGAGTTAAATAATTTTATTGATAACATTCAGCTTAATTATTCTAAAGAATAATCATTTTACAGTAGTAATCATACTGAATGACTTTCTAAGTTAATTTCTCCCTTATGTTTAAAAATGTTTTGACTATGTCAAAATGAATAAAATAAAATGGAATTTAAAATAAGATCACCATTTCCAGATGTATCTTATATTTAGTTTGTGATCAGTCTCCTCTGTTTTCTTCTAGTATTACTTATTGATTAATCTAATTATAAACATACTTATCGAACATCTTTTTCAACTAATTGCATGTTTGTAATTTTAAATCACCCTTATATTTTTATACTTGAAATATACTATTGAATTTTTTAGATTTATGGTATTATAAAATTGTATTCTTTTAATTATACTTAGTTTATTTTCCAAAAACTATTCCATTTAATGCCTTTAAAATAATATTCAAAGAACTCAATGTGGCATATAAATATTAAATAATATTTACATGACTCTTTAAAACATAATTATAATTGCAATTACTTTTAATCTACTCTAAGTTGAAAGTCATTTTCACACATTATATTTGGTAAAGTGGTCTTTAGTTCTGAAAATATTCTAAATGCCCTAAAGTGTGAATTTTAATTGCATATATTAATTTATTTTTCACAAAACGATAAGCAGTTATTATTAAAGTGGTTGTCTATAATTTAAAATTGATTTGACTCTCCAGTGGAAGGATTTTAAATCATTTGGCATTATGGTAAAAGATGTGAGCCATGTAGGGGGTGGAATAGAAAAGATGATATAGAGTCAGTGGCATATCAGGCAGAATTTGGGGTATTTGTTTGTGTTATATTTGCTTCTTTTGATACAAAAGAGAGGACCCAAGTCCTAGATGAATCTTTGTGATTTAGGTAGAAGGTAATTCGTATGTAAAAGATGCTCTTGAGAGCGTGAATAGTCCCATCTTTAACTCTTTAGTGGAAGAAACATGACTGACACTCAGTGGCACACTTCATAAATGAGTTGGTCAATAGATAATAATACCATTCCCAATCTGCGAAGTCTGACACTGCCTGCACACCTTTTGTTTTCTTTTACAAGTATCATCCCTTATTTGTGATTTGAAGAGACTATTATTTTTGACTTAACACAGATATAAATGCGGAAGCTTGGAGTGAAGACAGCCTGACCACTTGTACTCTGTTCCTGGCATTTTCATTGGTATCCTTCATCCTGTTGGCTAAAAATAAAGCATATTCTTCATTCTTTTGTCTATTATTCTTAATGTGCTGTTTCTTCAGAGGAAAACGTCAATGTTTGTGTTGCAGTATTAGGAGAATAAATGAAATAAAATACAATGCAATGATAACTATGTAGTTTAATATCAATATATTCAAACCATTAATCTAACAATAAAGATGTGGCCTAGCAGTGGTAAAACAAATCTTTAATCCAAGTACTTGGAGTAGGAGACAGGAAGATTTCTGAGCTCCAGGCCAGCCTGCTCTAAAGAGCAAGTTCCAGAATAGTCAATGATATACAGGGTAAAAAAAAAAAATGGGTATTTAGCTCAATAAAAATATTCCATCTCTATCCCTTTTTTAGTACTTATAAGTTAAGTTTGATAAATGGCTTAAAGACAAACAATTTACTAAGCATTAAACATTAAAAAATATCAGATAAAAAGAAAAACTTCCTTTATTTGTACCAAATGGAATCATTTTAATTTCCCAATATGTGATATATTGTAAATATAATATAAATCTAATTAATGCCTGACCTGATTGGCTCTGTATAAGAAAAAAAAAAACTTAATAAATGTGCTGAAGAGTATCCTAGCTTGTACAGAATGTTTTAATGTTTTTGTCTTTACTCTCTGAGGATTTGTAGAAATCTTGAAGCACTTGTTTCTCAGAGCTAATAGTATACACAACATTCTACTGGTGTCTTTCTTTCCATGTGTGTTAGTTACCCCTGTAATGAAGGGAGCAAGGAAATTAGTGGAATCCCAGCCAGATGTATTTGAGCTGGTTCCTCGAATTCTGTTGCAGTTTCTTGATTCCCTTCTTCGTGGTCCTTCCTTTATCCCTCTGGATCACGTTGATAAAGACAGGTACTGCATGATGAAATGCGATATAGAAACGGGATCCTTCAATTAACCAATATCTCATGAAGAATTCAGAGTGGTTGTCACCTACTCCCACAGCAGCTCTCATTACAAACATACTCGTTAGTCAGCATGCTTACACCCTATAAAACCAGCAAAGCCTTTCGTGTCAGAGATTTGAAGTCAGTCCCATTGGGAAACAAATAATATTGGAACCTAGGACACTTAAATGCTTGGTCTTTCATATGTTACCTGTGGCATAAGTCATGCTTCAGACAAACATCAACTCAAATTTTACTGTGAACTGACGTTTATTTATAAAAATAAAATGTATCTAGGGAAAAGTACTTTAGTGACCTTTAATTTTATGAAGACTTGTTTTTTTTTTTAGATATAACACTTTAAAAGTAATTTGGTCATTTTTATGTTACCAGTTGTCAACTTTTGATTTTTGACAGATACTCTTAGGGAGCAAAAATATTTTCAATACTTTCAAGTCTTAAATCTGAATAAAAATATATTGAAAGTTTATGTCTCAGTATTAATGATAAATTCAGACTAAATTTAAAAAATATGCAAAAATTCAAGACAGATAATTCTGTAAAGAAAACACAAAGACAATAAATAAGTATATGAAAACTTTGTTTAATCTCATTCATCATTGCATCTATCAAGACAAACCACCATATACCTGCTAGAGTATTTAAAACAAGGTAAAAATTAGAAGCACATTAAACCCAGTTCACAGAACTGTTAGAATTCTAGAAAGTCTCCTATTTTGTCAGTTGATAAGAATTCCAAATATTTCAGACAATATTGGACATATTTGTCAAGTTTTTAGAAATGAATAGGGTCTCTTAATGCAAGACTGGCATCCCAAGTATTTGTCTAAGGGAATTACATATGGGAATCTGTTTACAGAAAACTGGTGTCAATTTCATTCTAGTGCACCAAAACTAGTAATTTATGTGTTATATTAATAAACACTGTGGAACATGAAAAAAATTAGGTTTAAATCTGTACCACATTTTTAATGGGATTTTTTTTGATAATTTAATGTCTAGTTCATGATTTCTTTTTATATAGAGATAGCAGTCCTCTGTCAGGTGTGGGGTTGGTGAAGGCCTTTTTTCTCTTCAGTAGGCTGTCATTTTGTCTTATTTACAGTGACCTTTTCCTTACAGAAGTTTTTCCGTTTCAGGAGGTCCCATTTATTAAATATTCTCAGTATCTGTGCTACTGGTTTTGGATTCAGGAAGTTGTCTTCTGTGCCAATGGTTTCTAGACTATTTTCCACTTTCACTTCTATCTACACAATGTTACTGGATTTATGTTGAGGTCTTTGATCCTCCTGGACTTGAGTTTTTGTGCAGGTCAATAGATTTAGATATATTTCATTTTTCAACATGCTGTAATGCAATCTACCTCAAGACCCTGCAATAACACTCTTAAGCATATACCCAAATGATACTCAACAGCACCACAAGGACACTTGCTCCACTATGTTCATAGCAGCATTATTCATAATAGCCATAACCCGGTAAAAACCTAGATGGCCCTCAACTGAAGAATGGAAAAGAAAATATGGTATATCTGCACAATGGAATATTACTCAGAGGGAAAAAATCAATGACATAATGAAATTTAGAAGCAAATGGATGGGACTAGAAACAGCTCTCCTGAGTGAGGTAACTCAGATCCAGAAAGACAAAGATGAGCCTTCATCCAGCATCTGATGAAAGCAGATAGAGATCCACAGTCAAGCACTGGGCTGGACTCGGGAGTTCAGCTAAAGAGAGGGTGCCAGGATTATATGAGCAAGGGGAGGGGGTCAAGATCATGAAGGGAAACCCAGAAAGTTAGATGAATTGACCTTGTGGGAACTTATGAACTGTAAATGGACATCTAGTGAGCCTGCATGGGACTAACCTAGGACCTCTGCATCTGGATGATAGTAATGCACCTTGGTCTTTTGTGGACCCTCTAGCAGTGGCACCAGGACCTATCCCTGATGAATGAGCTGGCTCTTTGGAACATATTCCCTATGGTGGGATGCATTGTTTAGCCTTGATGCAAGAGGAAGGAGGTTTGCCCTGCCTCAACTTGATATGCCATTCTTTGATGAACCCCAAGGGAAAACTTACTCCATTGTTACAAGGAGAGAGCTTTCTTGTTCCTCCTGGCCACTGGCTAGCTTATCCCTAAAACAACCACACATAAATTGTATTAATTAAATCACTGCTTGATCCATTATCTCTAGTTTCTTATTGGCTAATTCTTGCATCTTAATTTAACCCATTTCTATTAATCTGTGTATCACCACATGGCAGTGACTTACCAGGTAAAATTACCTGTTTCTGTCTCCGGTGACTTCATGGCATCTCTCTGACTCTGCTTTCTTCCTCCTGGAATTCAGTTCTGTCTTCCATGCCTACCTAAGTACTGCCCTGTCAACAGTCCCAAAGTTGTTTCTTTATTAACCAATGAAAGCAATGCAAAGACAGAAGGACCTCCTATACCATTTCATCAGAATGGGCACAGTTGAGTAATGGATGTGGCTGGGGGGGGTAGAAGGGAGGTGGGGAAAGGGAACCAGAAGAGAGGAAGAAGAAGAAACTGTGGGTAGCAAATAAAATGAAAGAAAGGGAAGGAAAAAAAGGCAAAAACAACTAAAAATGTTGAGATCAACTGCTGAAGAACAACTGAGTCCCTAGAACAAGAGGTCTTTGAGGTGCCAAGTTTGCTCTGAAAAATGTTAGTTTCAAGAGAATGAGAGGCAAATTAATGATCTATGCCACTTACATTCTTAATCAAAAGTCACTGTAAAATAATAAATATTCGGAGACAATAGATTTGTGATTGATTTTTTGTACTACAGTCATTAACATAATTAGCAAATGTATAGGACATGACTAGTAATAATTTTATGAATAAAATAGTTTGAAACAATATTCTATTCTTTTTTAAACACTTCTATCATTCTTTTTAAATTCATACCTGAATTTAAAACGCTTCCACTGTCCAAATGAACTGTTACAGCAACTTCATGAAGAATATCCATTTTTGACAAGACATTGAAAAACGACATCTTAAAAATAAGCTTGTGCTCTCATATTTTATTCTTGACTGTTTATAGACTTCTAAATTCTTCCTGGTAAAAGGAAAATACCATCATTTTCAGCTCTCCTTTACCAATTCTGTGTTTTTCTCTCAAGCATTTGCACATTAATACAGGAATATTTATGCTGTTTATTTCTTAAACCCCAGTCCCACTTCAATATATTTTTAGTGACTCCACAAAATATTGAATTCTTTATGGTCTACCACACCATTCATTTCTTAATATTAGGGTCATATTAAGAAACAACCTAGGGCAAGCACTATTGCTCAGCTTGTGTGGACACCTGCTGCCAAGTTTGATGACCTGAGCTCATTCGCAGCAATTCAAAGGTTGAAGGAAATAGCCAATTTCTGAAAGTGATTTTCTTAGTGTCATGCATTATGTCACAAACATTCACGTACAAATACATTGGAAATAAATAAACATTTAAAATATAATATTTTATAAGAGAAAAAAGCTAAACTATAAGCTATAATGATACAGAAATGGATACATGATCTTATTTATAACATTGTTATTAATTTTTACCCTAAGCTTTTTGAAGGTATTCCACAGAAAACCACAATTTTTAATGATGACTACATTTGTGTAATTGATCTGGTGAATAGATAGAGGAAGCAAACCAAAGTACAACATAAAAGGGCATTTCAATGGAAAGTCAAATATATAGAAAACAAAAAGAGTGTTGGAATTGGGAAACAAGTGTAGAAGTGAACTGTGTGATGCATTTTCATGGAGACTATACATTTATTTAAATAAGTTTGGAAACAGACTAATTCGCATAAAGCTAAAATTGTCACTCTATGCAGACACGTATTAGAAGGAAATATAGCTTTATAAACTGAACTGAATGTTTTAGAACTACCACATGATGAGCAAAGACTGGGTCACAGCTCTTCATTATGGCCAACAATTGCATTGTCCACAAAGGAAAATGATCCCAATCTTTCATCTTGAATAACTTTCATTAGTCATTGTTTTACCCAAGAATGGACTCAGGTACTCTCTGAATCATCTTAATAACTCTGCAGTCCATAGTCAAGGAGATATGTGGGATACATAGCTAGAGCTTTGTGTTTTCCTCCATTGCCTTCTTGTAGTGATACAAATGGAAGAAATTAGGAAAGCAAAAGAAGAATTTTGATCTATAATTTCTATTTCGTTGATCTATAAGTGGCCTTAATGGTAAATACAGGATTATTTTTCCCATTGCCTATATTTATACTTCTAATTTTTCCTAATATGACTTTTGGATCATAAGTAGTATAATTAATATAAAGAAACATTTCAAAACCACAAACATGGATTTCACATTCTTTTTACTTAAATAATGCAGATTATCTAATACTAAATTAGCATATTGGATTTTGTCAATATTTATTAAAGATGTCATAGTCACAAATGATTTGTTATTGCATGTACATTTTTAAAGATGTAATAGTTATTTTTAAAATCACCACATAGAATCTTACATATAAAGAAGTATTTAATAAATAAAGTATTTTTAATTTAAGTAAAGAGATATCCAGAAACATGTAATATTATGCTTTTCTACCCATACCCTGCAAATCATAAAATTAAAAATTAAACTTCCATAGTTTCATTTTGCTTAGTGACATAAAAATGAGATATACAGATCAGAGACAAGAAGTTTATATTCCTGGGCAGTAAGAAGCACAGACTACCAAATAGTGTGAATTCCTACACATATCTCTCCACAGCACAGAACCATTAGTAGGTATATGATACAAACATCGTAAGATGGCTAAGGCACTGGTACGAGTGTGAATCACAGATGTGAAATTCAAGACAGTGAGACAATATTACTTCATAATAAATTGAAAGCACCACTGGTAGTGTATTCTATATAAAAAAGAAAGCTTTGCTGTTCTCTATTAATATAGACAGATGAAAATTCCCTCCTCAACTATGGTCCAAAATCTTGGTATCTAGAATCCATAGCCTTTCTATCCACAGTGTTCCTCGAGAAAAGAACACTTGCATATTGCCTTGAACATAGAGAAGTCAAGCTAGTGTCCAACTGGAGTTCTCATCCATACTAATCATTATTAACTAGAGTTCATGGTACCAGAAAAATATTTTTCATGTTACCAGAAAATAAAGATGACCACCAACTGACCTACCAGCTCTTTAATCTAAATTCTGTCCTGCCTTCAAGGTGTGCTAGTACATTAATTGTTAGCATAAATTTTGTGGGAGTAGCCAATCACTTTCTGTTTGAATTGAAGGTCCAGCCCATGAGATAGAACCCATGCCTGGCATTGCTCGGGTGACCATGAAAATGTGTCTAGATGGGACAAGTCTCAAAAAAAGCAAAGCAAAACAAAACAACAACAACAACAACAAAATCAAATCTTATTGTTCTGCTAAAGGAGCATACCAATGAAATGACTCCTAATAACATTTTTCTATACCCGTAGACCAGTGTTTCTTATTCAGCCATCATTAGAGTAGCTTCCTCTCACATTAGATGAGAAGTACAACAAATGAAACTGGACCATATGTCATGAGTAAGAGACTTTGGAAAACTCAGTCCTCTGCGGGATTTATTCTCAAAAACCCTTCCTCGGAATTCATGGACTTGCATAAAAGAGAAATCTGAAAAACTGTAAGCATCAGGGGGAATGGAAGGCAATGGTGCCGCCCAGACACAGCAAGACTGACCTACATGCACAAAAACTCCCAAGAGAATGTGACAGCATGCGCAAGAGTATACAGGTTCAAGGCTGATAGGGTCCCAGTACTAGTGCTGGATTGGAGAATCCATTATATAGTTTCAGAAAATATTTATTAAAAAATAATGTTGTTGAATAATCAGTATTTCTGAATAAACCAATACTTCTCATCATTGTGCATTCTAGTAGGGATATTTTATCCATTTTGTATATCAGAATTGAACACATTTGACAAATGACTAGGATGCAGAGTTATTCTGAATGGAATGTTCTTAAACACTCAAAGGATTTGTATTCAAAGTGTAAATGACACCTGGGTTGGAAACTGGAAAGCTAGGCTAAGAGCTCTTGAAAAAAAAACAGGAAAATGGATCAATCAAACCTCTTTTAATTTTTTGACTGCCTTTGGGTTATATTTATCACTTAAGAAGAAATCTTTCTTAATATAATTATTTTTGTAAAGATAATATTCACTTAAATTGCATTTTTTGAATATACGTTTGCTATAATCTCACAAGCATAATTGATTAAATCATTCACCAAAAGAATTCACACTACACAAATTTTGACATCAGTTCTCCATTCAGTGGTGGTAATATACTTAATGCACAACCCTTCAGAATTGTGCCACTATAATCAGTCAAACTCGGAATTAATATATTATCATTTGCTATCTCTATATTAGAAATATCTCTTATTTCCTAATACTCATTTAACTCTTTTATAAAACAATGTTCATTTTTTTGGATTTTTAAATTTTATTGAACTCTACATCATTCCCTGCTCCGCTTCCTGACTCTCCCCTCACCTTCAACCCTCTCCAATTTTCCCCATCCTCCCTTTCTCCCCTCTCTCTCCCCATCTCCCCTTACCCCCCACCCAACTGGATCAGACGTTTGTATGATGCGGGGTTGGTGAAGATCTTCTCCCAATCAGTAGGTTGCCTTTTTGTCTT
>LOEQ01003530.1:166724-181153 GCA_001685075.1 Bramus lutescens
TCCCAACCTAAAGAATGATATTCCTATGAAGGTACAAGAAGCATACAGAACACTAAATAGACTGGGTCAAAAAAAAAAGCATCCCCACACCACATAATAATCAAAACACAAAACATACAGCATAAAGAATGAATATTAAGAGCTGCAAGAGAAAAAGTTCAAGTAACATATAAAGGGAAACCTATCAGAATTACACCTGACTTCTCAATGGAAACCATGAAAGCCAGAAGGTCCTCGATAGATGTGCTGCAGACACTAAGAGACCATGGATCCAAGTCCAGACTACTATACTCAGCAAAGCTTGCATTCATCATCGACGGAGAAAACAAGATATTCCAGGACAAAAACAGATTTAAACAATACTTAGCCACAAACTCAGCCTTACGGAAAATACTAGAAGGAAAATATCAATCCATTTTTTATTTAAGGAAAGTATCTATTATTGCTACTGAACAAGTTTATTTATACAAAATACATAGAATCGTAGTAGAATGTTTCACTTTAATTTGTCCACAGCAGGGTTTGATATATGGACATTCTTCTTTTAAATAGCACATTAATTTGGGGTTAGATATCTTCAAACATAAAATAATATAGCATGTGAAATTATAACCAAAGTTACTAAAGAAAAATCTGAAATTAGACAGACAGACAGAAAGATAGACAGACAGACAGACAGATAGATAGATAGACATACACTTAAACAAAGAGATAGTATGATTATCTAGGATGTAGGTCTTATAATACATTGCTCTAGCTCTTCTGGCTTTCAAGTTTCCATTGAGAAGTCAGATGTTTTACTGATGGGTTGTCCTTTATATGAGACTTTGTGTTTTATCTCATGAAGCTGTCAACATATTTTTTTTAATCTACACTTAGTGTTCCATTGTGTGCAGTGTAGATTTTTTTTTTTACTTGTCATGTCTATTTGGTCTTCTGTGAACTACTTTTATGTGTATGTGTGCCTTTCCTTAATTTAGTTTATTTTTATCAATGATTTTGTTGAAAATCTGATCTATGCCTTTTCCTTGGGATTCTCTCTCATTTACACCTGTAATTAGAAAGGTTTGTTTCTCATAACAAAATCTTGCTTTGACTATCTATTGTATTGAACTGTGTGAAGGCATAATTGTATTGAACTTTGTGAAATGGAAGCCAGGATACAGTACAATAGAAATTGGGACTAAGATATTAAGAACAATATATATTCTAAAACATGATTCTTGGTCAAGATTATAAATAAAGAATAAAATATAAACAGTAGAAAAATTTTCTGTACCCTGGGGAAAAAAAGGTAGTTTGCTTTAGTGTAATTTATAAGGTCACACATGAACTCTTATATTTCAATAAATGAAATTTATAGGATATGGGAGAGAAATATGCACTGTAAGTTAGTATACAGCTTTATTCAAACTTCATATACCATACGCATTTTAGCAGAATTTTAAAATAATTGAATTACCAGATATACATAATATTTTATTGGTATTTATTCCTTTTTCAATATGAAGGGTTCATAAGTATATTTTCATTGAAGTACATCTTGTGCTTTGGCCATATTCATTCCATCAAGACTATTCTTTCAGTGATTATTTCTAAAGTTCATTCCTGTCATCTATACTTGTATGAATATATACATACACAAATACATTCTTTTGAATCTACATATAATATGGCAACTAGTATTTCTCTGAAATTCATTTCTTTATTAATTTTCTTTTGTGACATAATTAGCTTGAGGACCATACACTTTCTGGAAAAAAACCCAAAATTTTTGATATTTGCAGTAAAAATAAACCTCTATTGTGTATTATCTATCATGATGTATCATTTAAATATATCATAAATTATTCTGACCACAAATTTATATTTCTAAATATGATTCTAAAGGCAAATAATATCAGTCCATCACTTTGAAAACACACAATATTTACTGCTTTGACACAGGTGCTACTTTGAAAATTTAAAACACCCTTGACTATTTCCACTGCTATAAGTTATTCTCCAACAATTGATGTTAAGCATTAGTGCCAAAGACAAAAATTAATATATATCATCAAACATGAAGAAGTTGGTCTGGTACCTAACTAGAATCTGGGTCTTTATTGGCAATTCTTGTTTCTTCTGGAATCTACTCCATCTACTACCAGAAAAGAAAGGTGTTCATCAAACCAGTTACAAACACTGTGGCTTTCAATAGTGACCTGTCTCTGAGATATACTGGGGGGGTTATTGGAGTAACTAATCAGTTTCTGATTACATGTCATGCCCAATACAGGAGATGTAACCCAATCTGACACTGCTCAAGTGGACAACAATCTCCTACTAAATAGGTGATAGATATAGGGGAAAACCATATAATTTTGTTCTATTAAAAAAAACATAGAAATAAAGAGACTACTAGCAGCGTTCTACTGTACCCACAGTTGAATATTTCATTCAATTATTGTCAGAAAAGTTTCTTCATTCAGTAGATTGGAATCAAAGCACAGACATACAATCATATAAAGTGCAGAACATGAGTGATTTTAGGGCATTTAGTGCCAAGTGAGGTGTCATCATCAAACTCCTTCCCTCAGGCTCAGGTATCTATGTAGCAAAGGAAGCAGAAATATTGTGAGGCCCCAAGCTGGTGGATAACTCCAAGGGACTTATGCCTTCAAGACACAAAAGGACTGATACATATATGAACTCATTGATGCTGTGGCAGCATACAGGAACTGAACAGTATCAAGCTTGACCGTATCCCACCATTGAGAGCTGGGAGTGGACACAGGATCCCACTCTTAAGCAAGAAGATATCTGAAATTGATAGCAATTGATAAAGAAAAGCTTATCTTTCTCTAATGGAGACTCATTAGGAATATTAGCCAATCGTACTTTAGTAGACTTTTCATCTCATTTTGTTTTATTGGGAATTTTTTTTTTATTTTATGGGTCTTTTGCTTCCATGGTTTGATTTTTTTTTGGTGGAGGATTCTTGTGTGTGTGTGTGTGTGTGTGTGTGTGTGTGTGTGTTTTAATTTTTCTCTTTTTTGTTTTCTTTTGTTTTGTTTTTTATAAAAAACAGAGTTAGGATGTAAAGCAGAGTGCTTACCGAGTTAGGATTTGGGAGAAATTATGGGAGGGGAATGTGGTAAAATACATTGTATAATTTTTTAATAAAATAATTGAATCTTAAGTTATAATTTATGGAAATGATATACATAGACTTATGAAAACTCTGTCTTCACACTGAAAGTCAATTTTTAAAAATCTTTCTTTTGTAGCATATTTATATCCAACAGAGATATCCAAAATCATAAAAGTAAGTATACCAAGTTTGGGGATATTTGCAGAAAATAAATATTGAAAGAGAAGAGTTTCTGTGGTACCTACTGGACATAGATGTATAGTATCCCATAGCAAGACCGAGACAGTCATCAGCACTCATCTTTTCATTTTTATGCATTCAATTCCAGGGCTTCACTTATCTAGATGGCCAATGAGATATCTACTAGTGAGCTTGCTATTTTTGAAGTATAATTAGCATACAACACTGTTAGCAAGGTCAGGTAGAATGACATAATACTGGAGGTAATACTAATGGAATAGCCAATTTGGTCTTGTTTTAAGGTGCATGGCATAAAATTAGTGCATCTGTGCTTGCAACATAATGAAAGCTTCCTATTTCTTGCTATCAATATTAAATATTGGGATATTTAGAAATAAAATTTATTTAAAATATTATTTAAAATATTTCAATTACTTTTGGATATTGCTAAAGAAACATATTATCATTCCATAAAATTGTATTTAGGCCCACTACTATTAATATGCAAAAAATGGCATTTATTCTTGATACACTCTTGTACAGTGATACATTCCTATGTTGAAAACCTCAGTGCTGTTTGTTAAATGATTGATAAAAGGGACTTAACCTTGGCTTCAAGAAGAAGGAGTCTTTATCAGTAAATTATAAATGCTTAAAATTGTGCAGATAGTCACATTCAAATCTGTGCTGGTCAGGTCTTGTAATGAGACCTATTTTGGGGACCATTTGGAGTCATGGTCTCCAGTTGCTCTTCCCTGCTAATGATCTTTACTTTCCCTCTGATTTGAGTTACCTTAAAGTTAAAGTTAGAGATGCCCAATCTCGGTGGGAACTTCAATTGCAGTGCACAACGCCTGTCTTACCTCTATGAGCTATCATACAGTTCAAAAGATTAGGGCAAGGGAATTAAGGATCTTTGTGGGATCTCCAATTGCAGTAGAGCAAAAAGTACATTAGAACAGGTATCTACGGAAACATGCATGTATTTCAGCTTTCCAGCCGAGGGTAGGTGGGTAACATCCATCTGCCAAATGTCATTCGGATTAAAACCACAAGGATCAACTCCAGCAGTGGGTGTATTTTGAAAAGGAGCATAGGCAGAACATTGGTGGTAATTTGTAAGGCAGTGGCTCTAGAGCAATCAGTATGGTGCTGCAAGTGATATTTTTTATAGAGTTTAGAAGCCTTTTATTCAGGGCTGGCAAATAATATTTGGGTACATGCATCTGCGAACTGATTACCCTGAGCCAGGGGTCTGTGTGTCTTTGTGCGTTTCAATCTCCAGCCCCTTGTGAAGCGCAAACTGTATGGTAGCGCATAGAACACAGACAGGCTTTGTGCGATGCAGCCTATAATAAACAGTTTAAGAATGTCTCTTTTCTTAGGAATGAAGTTGGTTATTTATTGGATTATTTGTTCTTTTGATGACCAATTTCTAGAGTTCTTTGTATATTTTTGGGGATCAGCCTTCTGACTGATGTGGGATCCCTGAAATATATTTTCCCATTTTGGTGACTGCTGTTTCATCTTATTTACTGTGTCCTTTGCTTTACAGAAGCTTTTCAGTTTCAGGAGGTCTCATTAATTAATTATTACTCTCAGTATATATGCTACTGGAGTTATATTTAGGAAGTGGTCTCCTGTACCAACACATTCAGGTGTACTTCCCACTTTCTCTTCTTGAGGTTCAGTGTGGTTGGCTTCATGTTGAGGTTTTTGAACCTGAGTTTTGTGCATGGTGATAGACATGGATCTATTTTCATTCTTCTACATGTTGATATCCAGTTATGCCAGCACCATATGTTAAATATGTGTTCTTTTTCCATTTTATATATTTTACTTCTTTGTCAAAAAATCAGGTGTTCTTGGTTGATTAATATCTGGGTCTTTAATTTGGTTTCATTGGTCCTCCTGTCTTTTTTATGCCAATATCAGGCTGTTTTCAATACTGTAGCTCTGTAGTAGAGTTTAAAGTCAGGATTTGTGATGCCTCCAGGAGAACCTTTATTGTACAGTATTGCTTTGGTTTTTCTGTTTTTTATTATTTTCCATATGAAGTTAAGTATTCTTATTTCGAGGTCTGTGAAGAAAACAAAGGAATCTAAAATGGCTGAACAAAATCTAAGGAATGGCTCAACATCCTTAGCCATCAGAGAAATGCAAATTAAAACAACTCTGAGATTTCATCTTACACTTATAAAAATGGCCAAGATCAAAAACACTTTTGATAACTTATGCTTGAGAGGATGTGTGGTAAAAGAAACACTCTTCCATTGCTGGTGAAATTGAAAACTGGTACTGCCTCTTTAGATATCAGTATGGTGATTTCCAAGAATATTAGGAAACAGCCTTCTTCAAGACCCAGCAAGAACACCTTTATGTATATACCCAAAGGATGTTTAATTGTGCCACAAGGACATGTGCTCAGCTATGTTCATAGCAGTATTGTTTGTCACAGCCAGAACCTGGAAACAACCTAATATCCCCTTGAACAAAGAATGGATACAGAAAATGTGGTGCATTTACGCAATGGAGAACTACACAGCAGAAAAAAAATAATAACTTGATATCTGCAGGCAAATGGATGAATCTAGGAAACATCATATCAAGTGAGGTAACCCGGACCCAGAAAGACAAGTATCATATGTACTCACTCATAAGTGGCTTTTAGACATAAAGAAAAGGAAACCAGCCTACAATTCACAATCCCAGAGAACCTAGACAACAAGGAGCCCAAGAAAGGCATACATGGATCTAAAGTACATGGGGAATAGAAAAAGACAAGACTTCCTGAGTAAATTGGGAGCATAAGGACCATGGGAGAGGGTTGAAGGGGAGAGGAAAGGCAGGGGTGGGGCAGAGAAAAAGGTATAGCTCAATAACGTTAATAAAAACAAAACAAATTAACAAACAAAAACCAAAGAAAAATAATGTGTCTTTAGGTAAGAGCAGAGAATTGGGGAAATGAACTAAGGAAAAGGAAACAGTCTGCCTAGAAATGGAGAAATTGAAACGAGAACTATGAAGAATTAAGAAGTTTTTAAAGAAAAACAATCATTGCTTGCTGTGGAAATGCAATAAGTATACTGCGGCATGAAAATCTGAATCCTGTTTGCGTAAGATTCTCTTGCAGGAAGTAAAATGTGTTGTCAAGCTTTGTGATGACACCTGCTTTCCTGTGAATCATGTTTAAAATGTTTCACTGGTATTTGGTGATGAGCCAGGAAAAGTGTGGAGGAAAGTGCTGCGCAGATAAGTCAAAAAGACACCACAGTGGCTCTCACTGGGAAATGGGACTTCAGATTAAAAAAAAAAAATCTAAAAGCACGCCATGGATAAAGAACCAACCATTAATGGTTATGTGAAATGAAAGCATTGTAATAAGCCAGTCCTACATCTTTAGGTATGATTATATGACTGGTAAGTATTGTTTAATGAGATTTGTTTGATGTTCAGGTATACTTGAAAGGAAAGATGAGGGAGAATAAATTTTCTTATATATTGAATTTATGTAGGATTCATTGTTAATGTTGATGAACAGGCACAGGAGGTTGTGAATAAGGAAATTCTGGCAAACAGAAATTTCTTAGACACAAAACTTGAAGAGTCATATTATCCAGGGAATGCAATGCACGCTGTGAATGCTTAGTAATGAAATGTAAAATGCTCTCACCTCTTATATGTTTGTATCTTTAATGGCAAACAAGGTAAATATATGAATTCCCTTAGTTATCTGTCATCAGTCAATTAACCTTTATTTGAAGGATTTAGTAACAGACATGCTTAACAGCAAGTAAAAGTGAGACTTAACGCATTTTTAAGTTAGTCATTCTCCTGCAATTTGGAATCATTCACCACATAAATCCATGTGTATATACATGTTTCCATGTAAAATTGATGTCAACATATGGATCTCTCTATTTCACCATAAAGGGAACATTGTTCTCCAGTTTCCTTCTTCCTCTTTCATATGCCTTTTTTCCTTTCCTTTGTTACTAGCAAGGTGTTGATGATTTTCAGTACAGGAGGCATATTAAATTCATTTTTTATTTTAAATTTAGAACTGAAATAATGGAGACAATGCAGGCTTTTTTTCATCATTAATGTGTTCTCTGATATGGCCTGCTGCTATGGAATTGCTTAAAAAAAGGGTGTTCAGCCTGTTTTAAGAAGTCATTTTTATTCTGTGCGCTCTTGCTCTTTTGATAAAAATAATGGAAAGGAAAGCAATTTTGAACCTTTTAAATGATGCACCTATTGCAATATAATAGATGGCATCATACTGTTAAGAGTAATATCAAATCCGATATCAGGTCAGCTATTACCTTTCTACTTAGTTCAAAATGACCTTACAGAATGGGCAATCACACAGGGCAGAGTGACATACAGTAACCTAGCATTTAGAATGCTGTTTATATACTGTGTTTCATTTTGTTTGATAAAATGTCAATTGGATCTTACTGAATTGACAAATAAATACAAGGGTTATTAAAATAATTATCACAATTTATCTTTACATTTACCAGGAAAAAATACAATTTGTTTGGATAACAAAGCTTTTGGATATCATATAATTCTCATTTTAAAATAACTTACTAAATTAATGTATCTATGAATATAATATTACCTGTCTTCCAAACAGTATTCTTTTTAAATTAGCATAATAATGTGTAATTTTTATATTTATAAGGGCGCTATATCGTTCCATCATTATCTTGTCTAAAATCAGAAAAGTAATATAAGAGGAAAATGGTTATATAAAACTATGGTTTAAAGTAGTAGTTTTTCTCTTATTTTAAGTACAATATATTTTCTTATCTTAGTTCCACTTTTGAATTTCCTCTGTCTTCTCACTTTAACAGATGTTACTATGGCAACAAGATTTTTAAATGCTGAATAAGTAAATACAAAATGGAAAGCATAAAGCCTTAAAAGAAGCCATTAGAACTCTTACTGTCATTGTGAAATGACAGAAGCTTTTCACACATTTGTTGTTGCTTAAGAAAGCAATGCATCCTGTGTATGCCAAGGACATTTCCTTTAAAATCTAGCTCTTTCTAGTGAGTTTGGATAGATTTTTCATCATCTTTTTCATGAAAATAACCTCATGCTGTATGTTAATATGGCTACTACTATTATTTTAAATATATTTTTAGAGAATAATTAAAACTATCATGTATGGCTGTATCTGTATTTAAAAACTGGCTGTATTTAAAATCTGTATCTGTGTATAAAAACTTCCATGGACAAATGGAAGACCTGGGCTCAAGATAAAACAACACCTGAATTTACATGAAGAGAAATTCAAATCTAAACCACCTCCCTAAACAAGAGATTCTAATGTTAACGAGTTAAGAAAGATAATATAGTCACTTTATGAGAGGGTGCTGAGCTTTCCTGAGAAAACTTATCAAAGACAAATGGTAAAAAAAAAGAGCTGAGAAGACCTTCATAATAGCAAAAAACAAAAAAGCAAAAACAAAAACACTTAAAATATTTCCAAAACAAACCAGCAGCAACTACTAAAATAAACAAAATAAAAGCTTATCCCCAAATAACATCTCTACAAATATCCCAGTGAGTCAGGATCAGTAAGTAATTTTACCCAATCATCTTTTCAAAAGTGTAACTAGAAATTGATAATGTCTAGGAAGTAAGTGTTCTGCCAAGAGAGCCACACAGGTCAATAGTAATCAGGTTAATACATGGAAATGTAGGCCAGCTCAAATGTAAAGTGACTGGACCTGCACAAGTTCAGATCTGTTTATCAGGGGTCAGCACTGCAGGATTCACATTGATATATGGAGTTCATGAAAACAGCCTAGACAAGTTTCAGAACATATAAAAGAAAAATATACCCAAATGATCCAACTTTAGCTGCCTCAAAAGAAAGACTTATGAGGATTCTTGAGAATTTCAGTAAATTCACAGTATTTTCATTATTCAGGTCGACAGCAAGGAGCAGAAGCAATGGTAATGAAGACACTAATTTCATTATAAACGTACATTTCCTTCTCAGTAGTCTTATATGATAATAAAGATTGAAATATACATTTTTTCATATAATTAAGGTTTTGGACTTTTAGTACACAAAATGCAATATATTTGGACACATGTAACAACAATGGGTAGTAATGAAATTGTTTGTAATGAAGAAATAATACCCTGTGGTAACAAAAGCTGGAAGACAAATAAAATAAAAAATAGATGGACATTTCATGGCTAATAAAATAATTATTAAGGCATGTATATACAATTATTTAAATAACTTAACCAGTAAAGGTATCTGTCACCAAGCCCTGATAATAGGAAATAAATCCACTTTTTGTTGGCAGCAGAGAATGGGCCCATAAGTCTGATATTCACTTATGAACCCTGGCACACACATGCTCATAAACATAACAATGCATTAAAACAAAATAGACTGATTGAAAATAATTATAATAATGCTACTCTGGTAGACAAATACAACCATATCAATATCATAAAGTTTAAAATGAAATTGCCCCCAGCAAGATGGTTCAGTGAGTACTTGCTGCCAGGTTTATCAGCTATTCTTCATACTCCTGTTTTTGTTGTGAAGTCATTTCCTCTGATATTAAAATGTTCAAAATTTGAGGAAATCTAGTTAAGATGCAGGATGTTAAGTGACAAACATTGTATACTAATAGGTGAAATCATGAATCGCCATATTAAAAAAGAGGAAATACAACAAGATTTTCTAAGAAGTAAAGCAATCCATTTTTTTTTTTAGGGAGAGCCATAAGCTCAGAAAATAATCAATTAAAAAGTTTCAGAATCTGTTCTTCATGAAGCTGAGATTCAACTGGCCTCTCAGAACCCAAGCATGTATAAGGAGTAAAGACTTCCAAGAGTCACTTGTGGACAGGATGTAATTCATAGAAGTATTCCAGATGTTCCAACCTACCTTACAAAATGACCTGTCAAGCTTGCTGTAAAAGAGGAGGGCCAGCAGAGATGCTTTGGAAAGATCCATATCAAATGACCTGCTTGAAAAGAGTACTTTCTAGCCTGTTGAGCCACCTCTAGGATGCACTTTTCTCCAGGATTTAAATAAATGTTCAATCAAGTTTTGGTGGGTTTTGGTGACATGGCTGTCTTTGAATCATTTATATCTTATAACTATTCCCTTACCCAAATTCCTGTTGCTGTCCTCAGTAAAATGCAAATGTTAATCAGACTGGAGTTTGTTGGTATTATTAATTTGTCATTACTTTCCTATCTGGGTTGAATAGGTGTTTGGTCATGTCCTTCCAGAAGTAGAGACCAGCAAGAAATAAACAAGCACACACACACACACACACACACACACACACACACACACACACACCAAACAGAATTAAATAAGTGATTTTGTTAAATTAGTTTTTTTTGGTGTTTTAATAAAATATTGTGGCTCAAAACAATTTTAGGAAGAATAACTTAATTTTGTTCTGTAACTTTTGTGTGGACTAGAGTCTATAATTGTAGAAAAGTCATGAAATAATAGCAGAAACAGCAAGCTCACTGATCATATTTTTCATCTATAGATATATATATATCAGAGAGAAAAATGAATTAGAAGTCAATAAACTCTAAAGACTGACATATCCTCTACTTCTTCCAGCTATGTTGTATGTCCTAAACAAGCCATGACATGAATAGGGCACCAATTCTGCAACTGCATTAGCTTATAAGGAACATTCTGAACTTGAATCATAAAACTTGCCTTGAGTTTCCATAGACCAATGAACGTTTCATGAACAACATGAATATAGAATCACAATTTTAAAGTTCCCATAATCTCATTGACTTCAGAATCCTGTGTGTTATTAGACTCAAGATAACCACTTATTTATGACATATTACATTTTTAAAAGGATAAATTACATACTTCTAGCAACAAATATATTTTGTTGTTACTGCAAGAGTCACAGGTCTATAGAGAAGATAGGTTAGACAAAATGCCAGACTGAAACCCAGGATAAGCATCGTATCCTATTGATTGATATCCAGTATCTAGGGTTTCAGCGTCAAAGGAATTGGATAGCTATCCTCCTCTTCCTTTGCAGGCTCCTACGTTCATTTCTCTTTTGGGTTGGTTCAATGGCCAATATGGTACATGACTCATACTTCTGGCTCAAAACATTGAATTTTCCATGGCAGCCAAGGTTTCAGGGTCTCCTTGTAGGGATGCCAATCCTTCCACATATAAGCTTGCCTTAGTAGCACTGTAAAATCACATTCTAGTCTTCCAAACTCTCATCTTCTCTCTAAAATCACTACCATATTCAGCCACCAGTTTGGGGTGCCCCCTAATTTCCTTGGATCTCTGATGCCTCCAGGCATAAAAATAATGCACATACATACATTCAGAATAAAAATAAGATAAAAAATAAAACCCATATACAGAAATATTAAATGATTTTTTTAAAAATTAAACATAAAATATCTGTATAACATTAGAAAAGGCACAGGCACATGCATGTTTAAACTAAAACAATGTCGTATTGTTGCTGAATTCCATATAATTCAATAAACTATGTATTCCATTGGAAATTAAACACATAGAAGTATTGAGTGCTATACTGAAGAAATTAAAATTAGACAGTAGCAACAGGAATCTAAATATCACTTCTTTTCAGAGCAATGAGAAATAAATACCTAGCTCCATAAAGTTATTGTTCCATGTGACACAAAGTGACTAAAGAGAAAAAAATGTATTGTCATTTTTTTTAAATGAGACCTAGGGACACGGTTATCCAAGCATTCACTTTAAAATAGATTGTTGCTATTCCTTATTCCAACATTAAGTACTTCATTTCATAAGTCCCAAAAGGCATATAGAGAGAATATTAGAAGATGAGATAGAATTTAAGAAAATGAGCCTAATAGTTTTGCTAAAATTAAGTAAAATAAAATTAATAATTTTACTAACTATATATAGTTTTCTATTGATAGGTATCTGTTATTATCTCTATATAGGAAAATTATAAACTAGATGAATTTATGCATTAAATTTAGATTAGTAGAAATATAGATACATATTAACTTTTAAATTACTAATCTTCATAATTAAAATTTAAATTAATTTTTCTAAGTCTCTAAATTATTATTGATTGAATAGTTTATTTTTTAAAGTTTTGATTTATTTGTACAAATTTTCGAGATGTTAAGAAATAAACTTTATTTTCTTAGAATATTGTGCTTAGGGAGTGACTACATGGCAATGGTCAATCAAAAAACCATGAATACATAACAGAAAATGTTGGTACCAATTGGAGTCCTGGCCTTCAGCTGCTCTTCCCTGCTAGAACGTTGCAATTGGAGGTTCCACCGAGATATCAGGAACTAGGGAATGCTGAGAGGTCGCCCTAGGAAGGGGAGGGTGGATTGGGGTATGTGTTAATCCTGATGTCCTTCCTTCGGGTTTCAGTTCCAAGCCTTGCAGACAAGGTAATTTCAGCCTGGCCAAGATAGAGAGGTAAGCAGACAGGGTCGTTCCCGACCAACAGGGACATATTGAGGAATTAAGATGGGAATTGTTGGCAGTATCTTTTCTTCCTTGATCAGAAAAGAGTCAGTAACTAGGGAGGAGTTTGATGATTTCAAGTTTGTAGAAGATAGTGAGGATTCATCAGAAGATGAAGAGGAAATCATATGTAGGGATGTAGGGAATTAAGAAATCTCTATAGAAAACTGAGAAAATGTAAAGTAAAAAAAGATTCACATCCAACTCCCTCGGCCCCACCGGCTTATGATGCTGAAAGTTGGTGGTGGCAGTTAAGTAGGGGCTCTAACACTGAACAAAACAAGTGAGTTTGCTTCCGTCCTACACACATGGTTGCACCGGTAATGGAGGTGCCAGACACCAACAACCCAGGGCAAATAATTTGGCAACATTTTGCAATACAACTTAAAGAAATAAAGCAATTGAAGGATGCTGTTGCTGCATGTGGTGCTCAAGCACCCTTCACATTGGCCATTGTAGAATCTTTCGTCTGCGCTCTGAATTTAACACCAAGTGATTGGCAACAATTATGTCGTGCTGTCTTATCCAGGGGAGATTATCTCCTATGGAGAGGAGAATATCAGGAAAATTGTATGCAAATGGCCCAATTACATGCTCTAGCGGGTCAAGCTCAATGTAATCTAGATATGTTAACTGGGGCTGGGGCTTATGCTTATTTGCAGCAACAAATTCTGTATGGTCCAGGAGTATTCGCCCAAATAGCTGCAGCTGCCACAAAAGCTTGGAAGGCCCTACCTAACAAAGTAGCTGGGGATCAATTATCAAAAGTTTTACAAGGACCATCTGAACCATTCCAAGATTATGTAGATAGACTGTTAAAATTAGCAGGTAGATTGTTTGGAGATGAGGCAACAGCCATGCCTATAATAAAGCAATTTGTATCTGAAAATGCCAACAAATATTGTAAGGAAACCTTACACCCTCACAAAGCAAATAGTTTAAATGAATATATCAGGATATGCAGAGATATATATGAAAATTTCATTCAAGGCCAGGTTAAAACGGCAGCTATACAACCTCAGAGAAACATATGAGGTCAGGGAGAGGGGGCCAGCGGCCATAATTGTTTTAACTGTGGAACTCCTGGTCATTTTCGAAAGGAATGCCCACAGCTGATAATAAAGGGAAGGAAGAAACCTGGTATGTGCCCTAGATGCAGAAGGGGGGCACACTGGGCTAATAATTGCCTTTCCAAAACAGATATAGATGGGAAACCTCTGTCACCTACCATTAATCAACAGTAGGGAAACTGGCAGAGGGCCCTGCTCCAGGGCTCCAAAACCTCAGTATATGGAGCAATGTCCGCGGGACCACAGGGACAGTACCCCAGCAGTAGTCGTGTCCAGTTCCTTCTGCAGAGAAATCCTTTCACATTGCAGACCTTGTCAGAGCCATACCAGGGAGCTCAGGATTGGACCTCTGTGCCTCTGCCAGAGCAGTCTTAACTCCACAAATGGGAGTGCAAGCACTCCCTACAGGAGTATATGGGCCCTTACCACCGGGTACCATGGGATTTTTATTAGGCAGAAACAGTACCCTTTTAAAGGGGATCCAAATACATCCTGGGATAGTAGATGCAGACTA
>LOEQ01003530.1:182394-196392 GCA_001685075.1 Bramus lutescens
TGTTTTAGCCAAAGGGTTGGTAGAATACCATAGCCCAAATGGGAGGCTGAGTCCAGTGATAACTGGGGACCCTATTGCTGGCAATCTTAAAGCCTGTTGCCATGGGCATTCATCTCTGAATTCTGTGTAAGATCAGACAACCCTTGAGAATGAAGCATATCACTTAGCAAGTCTTTCTGAGCCTGTTGACCAGTAACTCGAACGTACTCCAGGTTTGATTGCAAATACTGCACCAACAATGAAGACTCCTCTGTAGACGGGCAACTTCTACAGAAGACGGCCCGCCTAAGACAGGGAAGGGGCCTCCCAAAGACGGGTAAGGGTTAACTCTTCTGAGATGACCTAAGACAGGAGGGTCTTCTGTTTTATATAAAAAAATAGGGGGGGGAATGTTGGGACCAATTGGAGTCCTGGCCTTCAGCTGCTCTTCCCTGCTAGAAACTTCTAATTGAAGTTCCTAAAAGCTGTGCCTTGCCTAGAGGATCAGAGGATGGGATTTTCAACTGTTGGCCATTGACTGCCGGGTATTTAAGCCACCATGGTCCTATTAAATAAGGGCTTTGTACCATTCATTGGCGGTCAGTGTCTCTATCTGTCTCTGTGTGTGTTTGTGTTTCCTCAACCTCCAGCCCCTTGCCGAAGCTCATGAACTGGATTCTAGCGAATAGTGCACAGACTGGGGCGGGGGGATGAATCGCAAGAAAAGGTGGAATATCATGTTTCTCATACTCCGTGGAGATCTACCAACAGTAGTCAAGACTTAGTGTGGTTAATTTATATATGTTTATCAAGAAGTAGATTTGCTGGATACAAATTAACTAAGCTTCATGCTTCTTTTATATAGCTGAAAAAGGAGGTTGGCTCAGCTACTGTTGGAAGGAGGTCTGTATAGTGGAACACTATAAAACTGTTAACAACCAAGAGGAGAAAAATGTGGTTGATATTATCTGCACAAAATACCCACATCTTCACAAAGATCAGGAAAGCCTCTAAAATTTCCTTCATCCTCACCCAGTAAAAGCTTTTACAGTCTCAGGGTTCTGAGACATTGCTAGCCTTGACATCTCTGTGATTGGTTCAACAGCACATCCACTCAGGATGTCCTCCACTTCCCACACTAGAAAATATAATCTATGACATTTTTGCTTAGGTAGCTTTTTCCTACTAATATTAAGTATCTACATTGAATGATGCAATGTTTAATGATCACAGTAGCATTTTCTACTCTTAGTTTTCAAGTACCTGTATTGTTTCAAGATATCAAATGAAAATGAATTTATTTTTTTTCTTTTTTTATGTAATAATTTTTAATACAATCTTTTCCCATTTTACATAGTTATCCTGGTTTCCACTCCCTGTCCTCCTCCCACCTGCCCATCCCCCACACCCCATCCACTCCTCAGAAATGGTATTGCTTCCCATGTGGTCTCAACAAATTCTGGTACATCAAGACCCTCCCCCCTATATCAAGGCTGAGGAATTTGTCTCCCCAAAGAGAATGTGCGCCAAGATATCAGTTCAAGCACTAGTGATAAATCCTGGTCCTACCTGTCAGTGGCCCCACAAATTGCCCCTAAGCATCACAACTGTTTGTTTTCTGCTGGTGCACCTGTTATCAGTCCAGTTGTATCAGTGTACTCTCACTAGCTCAGGTCAGCTGTTTTTGTGGGTATTACCATCATGGCCTTGGTCCCTTTGCTCAAATTATTCCTCTTCCCTCTCTTAGAATGGTCTCCAGAAGCTCAGCCGGTGCTCTGCTATGTATCTCTGTATCTGTTTTCATTAGTTGCTGGTTGAAGGTTCTATGAAGACAATTAAGGTAGTCATCAATCTGATTATAGGGGAAGGCCAGTTTAGGCATCCTGTTTTCTGCTCCATAGATTCTTGATTCCTGGGAGTTTCCCTAGTGCTATATTTCTTGATAGCTCCCTAATGGCTCCCTTGATCAAGGTATCTTTTTCCTTTTCTTCCTCTTTGTCCTTCCCCCTTTATGAACATCCCATTTTCTCATGTTCTCTTTATCCCTTTCCATTTCCCCTCCCACTCCCCAGGGAGATCCATATATGTCTCTCTTAAGTTTCTTTTTTTTTGTATTCCATCTAATATTCACTTACAAATGAGTACATACCATGCTTTTCTATCTGGATCTGGGTTCACTTACTCAGGGTGATTTTTTTCTAGTTTCATCCATTTGCTTCCAAATTTCAAGATGTCATTATTTTTTACTGCTGACTAGTACTCCACTGAATAAATGTACCATATTTTCTTTATCCATTCTGGTTAAGACATACTTAGGTTGTTTCTGGGTTTGGCTATTACAAACAATGCTGCTATGAACACATATGAGCAAATGTCCTTGTGGTTTGAATATGAATCATTTGGGTATATGACCAATAAGACAATAGACACAGAGAAAAGCCAAAGAATCACCAGATTTTACCCCGAAAACCTGCACTCCCCAAAATTGAAAAACTTATAGGAGAGGGTCAATTTTCTGGATAAATATTACTTGCCAAAATTAAATCAAGACCAGATAGACAAATTAAATAGACCTAAAACCATTAAGGAAATACAATCATCAAAATTCTCCCAACAAAAAGTGACCAGGACCAAATGGTTTCACCACAGAATTCTACCAGAAATTCAAAGAAGAGCTAGTACTCTTTCTTCTTAAGTTGTTCCACAAAATATAAATATAAGGAGATATAGCTACAAATATTCTCCATTCTGATGATCCCCGTGAATCAGTTTCTACAAACCCAGTATAACGCTTCCACTAGCTCTTACAGTTGCCTATGAAATAACCATTCTGAGCCTTCATATTAATTACATAGTGTTGATCTATTAGCCCAGGCTTCTTATTAACTAACTCTTATATATTAAATTATCCCATTTCTATTATTTTATATTTGACCATAAGGCTCATAATTTATTATCTCTTGCTTTTTGAGCAGCTACATGGTCATTTCTGACTCTGATTACTCTCTCTCTCTCTCTCTCTCTCTCNTTTGGGACAGAATGGCTGCAGGACCAGGCAGGATAGAAACCACAATAAACAAAACAATACTCAATTTCATACGGAAATAAACAAAAATCAAAAACAGTATAGGAAACAATCATCTACAATAAAAGGAACTTCTGGAGGCATCACCATCCCTGATACCAAGATCTTTTGTAGAACTATAGCAATAAAAACAGATTTATATTGCCATAAAAGCATATAGGTAGACCACTGGTGTCAAATCAAAGATCTTGATATGAATCTAAACATCTATGAACACCTGATTTTTCCTCAAGAAGATAAAATTATACAATGAAAAAGAAAGAATTTTTATCAAATGGTGTTGGCCTAACTGGATCTCGACATGTAGGAGAATGGAAATAGTTCCGCATCTGTCCCCAGGCAGATGGATCAATTGGGTGACAGTTGTATTGCTGGGCTGGCAGTGGGACCAGGATTTATCCCTAGTGCTTGAACTTGCTTTTAGAAACCCATTTTCTTTGGAGGGATACCATGCTGAACTTAGCTACAATGTGTGGGGAGAGGGAAGTGGTGTGGGAGAATTGTCTTTATTCTGTCAATCACATTTTGAATAAATGCTTATTGGCCAGGCAGGAAGTATAGCACCCAGTTGGTCTGTCCTTCTAGAGGCAGGGTGATGAGAACAGAAGAATTCTGTGACAGAGGAAGCCCATTCCTTCCAGTCTAGCCCAGACCACCGAAGAGGCAACATGTGACCTGTCCGGCTAGCTAGCATAGATCAGAATAATGGGTTAATGTAAGTGATAAGAGTTAATAAGTAACCTGATATAATGGGCCAATCAGTTTATAATCTTATGGAGATCTCTGTGTGATTTTCTTTGGGGCTTGCTGGCTCTGGAGTACCGAGCGGGACAGAAACCCCAACAAGCAGGCTCCCTCATGTTACAAGGAGGGGAACTTCGTCCTGGCTCAAAGTAATGTGTTAGACTTTATTGACACCCCATGGGAAGCCTTACCCTTTCTGAGGAGTGAATGCAGGTAGGGTTGTGTGAAGGTGGGGGAGAAGAAGGAGGGAAGGGAGAAAAAACAGGAATTGGTATGCAAAATTAGAATAGATTGTTTAAAAATAAATAAATAAATAAATTTAAACAACAAAGATCTAGTTGGAACCTATGCAACCCATGCTTTCCTTCCATTAGCCCATAAAACACACCATATATGTCATTAGACTGAGTAATAGTGGTTAGTTTTCTTGATAACACAGACGTAGCAGTCTCTGAATGTCAAAAAAGCATACACACTAGATCTTACCTGGATATACACATGGAAGCATGATACTCGTAGTTACACTATCTAGAAGGAAGAGTTTCTAAACAGATTTATAGCTCAATAGCTTGGTGTGAGTAAAAGGAGAATCTGGTCAATGCCTTATTGTCCTTAGACAAAATTTATTTCTCTTATGTGTTGGTTTGAACAAAAATAGCCCCCAGAGGGAATGGCAATATTATGAGGCCTTGGAGTAGGTAAGGTTTAATTGGAGGAAGTGTATCACTGTGGGGGCAGGTTTCAAGGTCTCTTTTTCTTAAGTTTTCCTCAGTGTGACGGTTGACTTGTTGTTGCCTGAGAGATATAGGGTTCTTGGCTATTTTTCCAGCTCCATGCCCGCCTGAATGCTTCCCTGTTCCCGTCCTTGATGAACTAAACCTCTGAACTTCAACCACAACTAAATCTTTCCTTAATAAGAGTTTCTATCATCTTGGTGTCCCTTCATAGCCATAGTAACCCTAAGGCAACACCATACCATTTTTTTAATATCTACTTTTATTTTTAGTTTATATGCATGAATATCTTGCCTGGTATATTTGTGTAGTGTACATTCTTGGTTCCTGGGGAAGGATAGGAAAAAGCATGGGATTGTGGAAGGATATTTAAAAGAAATCCCACACTAGCTCAGAATTGAGAAATAGATGGCTATTTATTAAGGTGTAAACTCACAAATTAGAATCCTCTGTTTCAATGGAGGATAGAAACAAAATCCAGCAACTGGAAAGAGAACAGACACATGTTCTACATTGGCTTACAGAGTATATGAGGCCACACCCCAATGGGCTGGTAACCATTGGCTGTAAGACTTCCTATAGCATGGGATCTGCTGGAAATTGAGTAAAAGATGATTATAGATTGCATGTGGAACAGAATCCTTGCTCTCTGTTAGAAAAGCAAATATTATTAAGCACTGAGCCTTCTCTACATCTCCAGTACTGATTTCTTTAATTCTCAAATCTTTCTTGTTCCTCAGTTTTATCCTACCTTTTTCCCTGTTGAATTGTATATTTTCAAAATTTTTGCACTGATTTCATTCCAATCTCAGGATAAATCTGTTTATCAGTAGCCAGTGATAATAGCCCCAGGCTGAATGCCATACTGACTTGAAATTTTCTGTACTAGAATTTGGCAATTATTTCTGTATGCAATCTCAATCCAATTCTTAGGACATAGGTAAAACATAGATGTAGGAATGTGTCATCACAGTATTCCTTGCATAGGTCATGCACAGACACTCATCTAATTCACAATAATTTTAGATTACAGTCATTTTTAGATTACAGTCATTACCATTGCATTAAATTTGGTATACTTGCTTCTTGAGACCTCCATCATTACCCACCATTGTGATCTATTTCACAACACTGTTAGCAATTTAATATCTTATCTTTCTCTCTCACTATGAAGAAATATTAGGGAAAAAATAAAGGGAAAAAGATAAATGAAAGATACTGGTTTCAGAGTGTTCAGAAGAGAAGGACAAGGAAGCTTTGACAGAACATCTTAAGTTACAAAATGTTAAGCCTAAAGCAGAAACCAAGGATTGGTGGTTGACTTTTCCCTTTTCTTCTTTTATTCATTTTAAATCTATGGATGAAACTAATCGCATTTATGTCTTGCTTTTCCCTCTTATTTAGTGCTCTCTGAACCTCTAAGACATGAACATCTAGATTTGAACATCAATTTCCCAAGTATTTCAAGCTGGCAGTAAAAATTTTGATGTCTTGGATTATGCTTGAAATCACACTAAAAGGGTATATAAGAACTGAATAGTACAGTTGAGCTTCAGTCCTGTCTGAGTGACATTGTGAGTTTTAGGCATCCATGGATGAGATTAAGTCCTTATTGCAAAAGAAAAAAAACCTAATATTTAAGATGAAGATGAAGATTGACTGTAATTCATACAAATAACATTTGATGCTGCTCTATACTGGTTGCTTTAATATTAAATAAAATAGCCTGCAAGAAAAGAAATATCAATAAATAATAAAAGGATAATTTATTAATATAATTTTAAAATGAATTTTTCAATGAGATAAAAATTTCATAAATATTTATGCTACCTCTTAAACTGTTTCATATTATATTAAATTAAAGAAAAAAGAAAATAAAAATTACTTAATTTCACCATGACTCTTGTAATAACTACTAGTTCAAGAAGACAAGAATGTAGACTTCTCCAGCACAGCCCTTATGAATACATGGAATATATATTCCAGACCACTCCCTCACTTCAGAGTCAGGGACTTCTCCATGCACAAAGAACTACAGGCAACAAATGTAGAGAAGAGTGATGGTCAGGTTATCCCTTGACAAAAGGACCAACTCTGAAAACACACTTTCAAGGAACATCACACAGACTGAAATGGTTATATTTATGAATACATATCTATTTGTATACACAAACATGTATGTAACAAAATTAATAAAAAGGAAATCAAGAACATGAGGGTAAGGAGGTGTTTATGAAAAAAATGAAGAGTGGAACAGGATGGGTTAATGAGGTAATTCTAATATTATCTTAAAATTAAATTCAATATGCAATAAATTTAAAAAGTTATGAGTTTAGTAAGCAAATAAGTTAATAACCATTACAGAATTGATCAAAAGTCCTCTGATAATCCATAGGCCACACATGCTAGAAATCCAGGTATGATACCAAAGACCTCTCTACCCTGCCAGAACCAATTTCCACGTTTTGTCCCCAGCTGCTACAGCCTCTGTCATGCCCACATCCCATGAATCCCACAGATTCCTTTGCCCCCTGAACTCATGGCAGTACCCATCCCCCAACTTCATCATGTACCCTCTGCCAAATAAACAACCATGCCAACAGAAAATCATATACTTCATGTAGCAGAAAATCAAGGATTTCCAACCTTGTTGTCTCTCTCTCTGTTCCCCAAACCCAATTCCCGAGTCTCATTCCTAGTGTTTCCACAGAATAACAGCTGCAACCTTCCCTTATCCATGACCTTATATCCCATGGATCAAACAAACCATCCACTTATGACCTCCATACCGCCAACTTGTTACTTTGGCCCAGAACCCAATTCCAGCAGGTAACCCCTCTACTAATCCAAGTGCCAAGAGCAATTCTTCCAGGGCAGCAAGTATGCTGAATGCAGGTCCTCACCTATCTTACTACTCGTGATATTCACGCTCCCTGTCTAATTCCCAACTACATGGCTGGAATCCTTTCGTGGACTCAGTTGCCTCTCTGACCCCATCCTCAAAGGACCACAAAGACTTTCTCCTTTAACATTTCCTCCCAATTCATCCCAGTAAACCAGCATCCAACGACAGTAGGCATTTCCTCTTAACACACCAGCTGAACAGGCCACTAAAACATGCAGCACACAGCTGTCACTCTCTCCACAGGGCACCAGAAACCAGAGTACAAACACCCATTTAACAAAGACAAATCCAGAAATCAGCATTTTGACCTTTAGTCATTTAAATCCAAATGACAAAATGCCAGCATAAAAACAAAATCAACAACTGTCAGGGTGATATGTCTCCAGCTACCCTAGCACAAAAGGCTGAGAATATTCCAACAGGGTTGAGAACAAGAAAATTATCTTAAAACAACTTTTATGAATATGATAGAGGTTCTTAAAGGCAAAATAAATAAATCAGTAAAAGAAATCCAAGAAAATAAACACTGTAAAGCATACTTTTTCACCTGAAACTGGAAGTAGAATGAAAAAAGAAAACTCAAGCTGAGGAAAGTTTGGTGTGCTAGTTTGGATGTAATTGGCATCCATACGCAAATAAGGAGTAGCATTATTAAAGGGTATGGCCATGTTGGAGGAAGTGGGTCAGTGTTGGGGAAGGCTTTGAAGTCTCCTGTGGTTTAACGACGTCCACTGTCTCATTTCACTTGCTGTTGCCAGCAGCTAAAGATATGGAACTCTCAGCCCCTTCTCCAACACAATGTTTGCCCAAACACTGCCAAGTTGCACTAAGATGATAACGGTCTAAACCTCTGAAACTTCAAGCCACCCCATTGAAAATGTTCTTTTATAAGAGTCATGATATTTCTTCACTGCAAAAGAAAACCTAAAGAAGACATCTGAAATTAAAAATATTAAGAATTCAAATATGAACTACTGAGACAAGTTCAGCAGCAGAAAAGAAGAGGTGGAAGAAAGAATCTGAGGTATTAAAGGTATGATAGAAGAAATCTTTTTTTTTTGAGACAGGGTTGTCTAAGGATATATTTTTTAAGAAGAGAGAAAAAATATAAAAAAGACTGAAGATGAAATAAGTGAAAATTTCTAAGGTGGTTTGGAGAATTCAAATATCTGTAAATAGGATAGATTAAATTGACTGAAATTAAATTAAATATGAAAGAGAACATTCTATACAGCATGTACTTGTCTTTTAGTTAATTTTATTACATCGATATTAACTGATAGACAAAGACAAAAAGTAATCAAATGGACAATTATTAATTAAAGTAAAACTTTGTGATACAGGAGGGTACACATGCTTCAAATCATTACTGATGTATAAAAAATCCTACTGATTGTAATTTGAATAGAATGTGTTTTAATACCATTTTAGTTTTTAAAAAAAAAACTATTTGAATATTTGACAAGTAACAAGAACAAAGAAAAATGTTTTTAAGGAAAGACATATGAAGAAGTTGAAAATCTATTTGTGGTTTAATCTCTCATATAACCAACAATAGCAGACCATATCTTTATATGATTATATAATATTACAGGGAGGTTAAGGATAAAATCTTTTGTAAAATGACATATTTATCCAATATATTTATGAGGTTCTATTTAGAGACAATAGCTCATACTGATAAAACATACATTACAATAAAATATTAGAAGTAAACATTTTCTGTCTATTTATAGCCTCACTATATATAAAATAATTTCTGAGATATTATGAAACAATTATTGTAAAGAGAAAAGTTACAAGTTACATATCAATTATATTTATTTATGTACATGAGAAAGGATACAAATAAATAAAATAAAATACATGAGAAGACATTCAAAATATCGCTTCTGTTTTTTCTTTCATTTTATGAGAGTTTTAAATATATGTATTCATGTCATTTATTTGTGGCCTGTTGAGTATTTATGCCATTGGCATAGTGTCGGTCTCATACTTAAATTCACAACACCACAAAACACAACAAATTTCTACACCAAATAGCACATTGTATGAATATAAAGTCTTAAAGAATCCTAACATAACATTTTGCCTTATCACACTATTTTTTCACAGTTTAGCTCTGTGATTTTTGAGTGTATATATGAAATAACTTGTTTTGAATAAAGAATCCTTACTTTCACTTAAATGATTTTAAAATAACTTGCCTAGTGCATACTTTAGTGCCAACGTATTTCCTAGAAAAATAAGGAATGAGTTAAGCTATTAATATATACAATTTTTATAGAGCAATATTGGAAAGCAAATCAAATATACACTTCTGCTACAAATGAAAATATGCTGATCATGCAGAAATTTTAGCAATCCCACAATAAAGCCTTATGCTAAAGCAAAATAAAAACAATATAAGAAGACTATTCTAGATAAAATTTAATAGATAATGACTCTATTCTAGATAAATTTTAATAGATAATGACTCATTTCAAAACCTCTGAAATTTAATTCTAGAGTTTTGATCAAGGGATTATAGTCGCATTAAATTCAGTCACGTCAGTGCAGTAATTTTGTAAACGATTAATAATATAGCCTCAAGAAGGTAAATACATGAATTTAAGATGACTTTACTCACTTTAAGAAATTATATTGCTCCCTTAAATATATAATATATTAAAAATAAAGTTTTTTGCTTGCATATAATTGAATACGATTCAATTAATTTACATTTTCTTTAAAATAGTGATCTTAATATTTGACCATAAAAGTATGTATAATTCAGTATTTATTTGGCTTCAGTAAATTAAGACTTAGCATCTTTAATATTTTGAATTAAAAGTAACACATTTATAGTGTAATATGATGCCAATTTAATGATATCCACCTGTCTCTGCCTCTAAAGCACTGATTTTTAAAGGTATAAAAAAATTATAACTTACAACATAAAGTTTTTCAAGTGTTGCTCTCTGGCATCAAAGCCAGAAATCTTAATTGTGTATACATTTACATACAGCTAAACTTGTGTTATCCTTACTTTTACAGCTACATTTTATGAATGCCTTTTTAATCAATTAAATTGGCTTCTAATAAATGACATGTAAAATATAATTGTAGGCTAAGGAATGGTGCACCTAAATTTGGATGATGACACCACCATTTTATTACAGTAGACACAGTCATAGGAATATCTGTTAATTCAGTGTTATGAGGGCAGAAATAAGATTCCTAACTGCTAGACACATCTAAAAAGATATTTCCAGAGAAAGAAGGATTGTATCACAAAATAAGATGGAAAGTGATAGATGCTTATATGACACACCATTTCCTGAACTAGACAACTAAAAGGTGCCTACATCTCTACACATTCAGACAAAGAACCACACACTTAATTCTTAAAGTTATAAATATGACCTGAGACCATCTCTGATCTCCTAGTTCCCCCTTGACTCCTGACCACTAGGAGTTATGGGAAGAATATATTGTAAAGCTTAGTAAACTTTTTTTGTTCTTGTTCAAAGAGCCTGGAACTCTGTTCCTGCAATTTTGCCAAAGCTTTAAAAAATAGAATTTGTGGAAAATACTTCAAAATTCATTTATATTCTAAACCCACTTAGCTAAAGTAATTCCTTTTTTTGGCTTACATTTCTTTGTATAATGACATAAAATCTAAAAATCTAATATGTGCACAAATGAAATATATATCTTATAATATATATGTTTATGCACATGTATATGTATATACCACCTGCACATGTTTATATTTTAAATAAAGTATTCTTAAATATTTATATGTCTTCCATAACACATGAAAATCATAACACTTGATGCTCAGCTAACTGAAATGAAGCCTTTCTTTGAATATATCATGCATATCAACTAAAGTTGCTGCAGAATTGATTAACAATTATACATATCATAGAAACCAAATTTACTAAGTTTTGTATACATTTCTCTTCCAAATTCCAACCAATGCATTGTTTATTAGACTTCCTTTTATTTTATGACTATAATACATTAATTTAGAGACCAGGGTCATGAATATCCATCCATTGCCTTAGAAGCTATTCACAAATTTCAACTGCAGACAGATGATAAAAAAGTATTCTTCAGTGTCATGACACTAAGCATATCAACCACCTACTGTTCCATCCCATACTCAGTAGCATTTGTTCAATTTTAATAGAATGTCACATGATTGGTGGCTTTTCATTTTCTTCTCTTTTATTTTTTTCTACCATTTTTGTGGTTCAAAGAGAGAGAAAGAACACAGAGTTGAAGGGATTCTGAAGAACATGGAAAGAGTAGTGGATCAAGAAAGAATTATGACAAGATATACTGTTTAAAATTCTCAGTGAATATATATTTGTTTTTTAAACTTCAGAAGATTCATTTCTTCTGACATAAATCAACATTGAAATAGAAAACAAAGAGAACAACAAATGACAGTAGATCTGTTGGTCAAGAAGCATGTTAAATAAAAATCCCAGCTTCATGGATAGTGACCTACTTTTAGACATGTAACATTGGTGTTAATTTTAAGGAAAATACAAATCTAATTGCTAGAATATATTCTGCGATAAACATATAAAAGCATTTCATTATTTTTCATTATATTTCAAATTACTCTGGTAAGTTAATTTTGTGTGTGTGTGTGTGTGTGTGTGCGTGTGTGTGTTTGTGTGTACAGAAAAGTACTCACTTGAGGCATTGGAAATGGGGTGAGAAAATTTAGCTGCAAGATACTGTAACAGTTTAGAACTGAGTGGTTTCTCAAAGCTAAGTCTTCAGAATGCGACCAGTGATGCTGTCGGATCTCCGGTCTCTAGGGAATCTGTACAACAGCAATAAAACCAACACATTCACTTAACTTTTTATCAGTATGTATTTCTTGCTTGTTTTCAAATATTAGGTGCCCATGTATGTGTGGATTTATGTGTTTGATTTTTATGTGACTCAGGTAACCAGTTTTTATGCCAATACAATGTGTTTTTTTATTAATATGTAAGTATAGTAAAACTAGAAATTAAGAATAGTGAGACTTTTTATTTTTCTGGGTTATTTTAGCTATATTGGATTTTTTAAATCTCTCTTTGCATAAAGGAGCATTGGCACAAGTCTGACTACTTCCTTAAGGCATGGAGCGATGTGGGAGAGTTGGTGCAATCACACTCAACGAGAGGAGTGGCTGAAGCAGCATCTGATTTGGTGTCATCCTGGAGTCTTTAGGCAGCTGATTTTTGAGGGAGACGAGAAGGTAGTTGGCTAGGAGAAAAACAAATATTGTGGTTATTGGCCCTATAAAATGGGGCTATCCATGGGATGGGACACAATAACAGAAAAATTAGATTTTAGTTGGCAGATGTCCTTGATCCAGAAGAGTTGGTACCAACGGTGAATACCCAGGAGCTATTATAGGTGTTTGGCGCTATCTGAAGAGTGCTTTGTGAGTTGCTCTTGGCCCAGGCAGCAGGAGCGATCTGTAAAATATGCTTGAAACTGGCTGGGGTTAGTGTAGCAGAACTTCAAGAGAACTGGAACAGATTTAGCAAACGGCTATTTCTTTGGATTAAAGATATGAACATTTTAAGACAATTAAAGAAAATTGGAACCTATGAACCTCAGAAGACACAACCTGAAACCTGATAATTCTGGACTACGAAGACTCTTAAAGAGTATAACTGTCTGTATTTTAGTAGAAAACTTCATTAAATGTCATGGATGAAGTAATAAGTTAATAGTACCTTAAGCTGTCAAATGCCATTAGACAGATCTGGGAGGGTAAATGAGCAAAACTAAGCTTTTTTAGCTATGCAGGCAATCCTAAATCCTCTCCTAAGTCCTTGGAGAACACCAGTCTTAGAAGTAGCGCTTGCCATTAGCTGCTGAGTACAAGAGGCCCAGGGTTTTATTCTGTGTGTGGGAGGGGAAAGATTAGTCTCCCTGTCTAGGCAGGATGAGAAGACTGAGTTCCCGAAAGACATCCAGGAAGCTGACTAGGTGGAAGGCTGTTTTCTGCTGTATGGGTTGCTTTGCCAAACCCAGTGGCAAGACCAGGAGGCAGAAGGTCTTCTGTCCTTTTGGAGGAGCTTATGGGTGCTACGGAAGCTGCATGTCTGTGTTAGAAGCTCTTATTGTTAAAATGCCATGTCCTCAGGTCTGTCTAAGCACTTGAGAACTAGGTACCATTACCTGTTATTTAAAATGTGCATATAAGCTAAATTTAGGTGTGTATTTTATCCAATTTGCTACAGTTTACTAATGTTAGTGAGGACAAAAAGATTAAAAGAAATATTTTGAGCACATCACAAAAACGCATTTACACATTTACACAGACTGAGCACATTAGGAAAACACATTTACACATTTACAGTGATATAGTGTGGCTACATCATTCTGACAGACAAACAAAGCACTTTAGAATCCAGTGTTAGCTGACCAACTTAGAAAATTCCCGTGAAGTTAGGCCTGCCAGGGAAACACAACAAACAGCTAGAGAGGAAAAGTGGAGGGCAGAGTGCATGGAAGAAATTATGGGATTTTGGAAAGTTTTTTTTTTT
>LOEQ01003531.1:0-12913 GCA_001685075.1 Bramus lutescens
CCCCTTTAATTCCCAACTGGTGTGGGATTGTTTATGACTTACGCCTTCATAATGTGACTTCTGGATTCTGTGCCATGGGCAGGGTGTGCTTGTGGCTCTTAGCTATTCTCCTAGAACCCACTGCATCCCAGTGGTGATGAACTAGCACAACTCCCTCCCTCCCTGCTCTCTCCCCACCCCACCCCTAGCTCTGTGCCTGTGGTTACACATGGAATGCAGGGAACAAACTCAGATGTGGTTACGCAGGCTCCATGTACCTCCTTGAAAGTCCCTGACTGCTCTGGAGTTCACCAAGTTTCTATACCACAGCCACGTAGTGATGATGATTTTAGAACCTAATTGCCACCCACATCCTGCAAATGAGTTTAAATACTACAAATAAATATAAAGGCTGTGGCACCCATTCCTTGTTTCTCCCTGATCAGAACTCTGGGATCATGTTTGGTTTTCTGAATTAATCTTTTTTGTCTGCAAATCTTCTTCTCTCCAACTAACAAAACTCGAGGTCTGTTCTATTTTTGCTTTGGAGGTTGCATATCAGATATTTACATGACAGTTTACAACAGTAGCAAAGTCACAGTTACGGAGTAGCAATGAAAATAACCTTGTGGTGGTGGTGGTGGTGGGGTCACCACAACAGGAGGAACTGCCTTAAAGGGTCGCAGCATTTGCAAGGTTGAGAACACTGATGTAGTCCTATCTAGCCTGAAATTCAGAGCTCCACCTCCCTCTGCCTCACTGGCACCAAAGCTGAGACCTGCCATGCTCAGCACTTTACTTAATTGTACGAAGGTCTGTTTTAAACCTAGAATCTTTGCTTAATGAGCTCATACCCATGAACTCAGGCTGGTCCAGTTTTGTTCCTTCCATCACTATGCCATACCCTTAAAATCCACCCCTGCACAATTCCTCAGACTTCCGCTTGCACAAATTAGCACACTCATAGCACACCTCTTTATGGATGGCACTTTCTTTCTCCTCTAGGAGCCTGCTTAGCCTTGAGTCCCATTACGCTCTAGAGACAATGGTTTAAGGGAACTAAGGGACGTCAGCATTGTCTTGGCCAGCATCTCCTACAGGGACAGTCATTGCTTGTTCTACAGACATCGCAGGAGTAATTCTCCTAGGCAAGGGTGAGGAGGGCAATTCTGCAGAAAAAGGAAGGGACACATCTTCCAAGGGGGAAGCTACTCCCTCAGATGAAGAAATCTGAAGATTCAATGCCCTCAGCCACCTTATCCTCCCCATATCTCCATCCCAAACCACAAAGTCCTTATTTGTTTTCAGTGTTCTCACTCCACTGGATTGGCAGGCGCCCTTCAGGGTTGAGGCCTGAGGTCTGGATGTAAGTCAGCCAACCTTATAATGAGGGCTTGGTCTGATTTTTGGCAACTTGAACTTTATGGCTACTGGAGAGATTTCTTCCATGACACACCTAAGAACCTTCAGCCCGTCTGTGTGTGTCTGGAGCTGGTGAGTTTTAGCACTGAGTTCACTCTTCTGTCACTTTATCTGGAGATTCTGGAAGTCTCCAGCCAGCATCGTTATTTTCGGCATTTTTTCCCTAAATGGCCAAAGGTTTTATGTACAGTGTCACTAAACTACTTGTTCCTCACAAGAGATGAGTCGGGATCTATTGGTAACCCAACAGTGGCTATCTCGTGCTAGAGAGGCCAGGAGTTCCTCAGTCTGTTGGCTGGGTATCTCAGCAGTCCCAAATTGTCCCTAACAGTCAGGAAGACTGATCTTTCGTCTATGATGGAAATTCAAAGACGCTTGTTCTAGCATCACCGCATGGTACTGCAGCAGCAAAATGAGTGAACATGCCAGCGAGAGTGAGGACAGCAGGCAACAAGTGTTTCCTTGTCTCGCGTCCTCTTACATGGGATGCCACCGCTCATTTACAGTGAGTCTTCCCAACTCAGATAATCTGATCTCTCAGCCTAGCATGATGGCACCCACCTTTAATCCCAGCACTTTAGAGACAGAGGCAGGCAGATCACTGTGAGATTGAGGACAGCCTGGTCTACAGTGTAAGTTCTTTGCTAACCAAGGCTACATAATGAGAACCTGTCTCAACAAACAAGCAATGAAACCAGCCAAAACCAAAACAAAGTCCTTCACAGCTCAGTCCAGAAGCTTTCAAAATTATCTGATTCCAAGTCCAGTCAAGTTTACAACTAAGATCGCCAATTACAAGGCCCAACAGAAGGCCTGGCTGATGCGGCTGGGGAGATGGCTCAGTTGGTAAAATGCTTGCCTAGAAAGTGTGAAGCCCAGAACTTGATCTCCAGCACCCACATACAAAATGGATTGTGGTGGCAAGGACTTGTAATACCAGTGCTGGGGAGGCAGACAGAATTGTCTCTGGGTTGATTGGTGAGCTCCCAAAGGTGACACCTGATGTCTTCCTATGACCTCCATATACAATCCCCAACACATACATGTGAGCACACACACACTCATTAGTGCAAAAACACAAGCACACACATGCATGCGCACGTGCATTTTTAAAGACAAGGAAGAGGAGAAGCTTCCCAGTTCCCCTTTAAGACAAAACCAATGCTTTTGTTCTCTGATCCCGTAGGCTTTTTGCCACAGGGGTGGAGCAAGTGTCCAGTGCCAGGTACCTTCCTTCCCTTGGAGTTGGGAAGCCCATAGCCTCCTACCATCCCTTCCCACATATTTATGGCAATGTTAGACCTAACACCCTCTGATCTGAGTAATTCACATAGCAGGTGCTGAGTACTAATGTCTAGAAAGTCTTTCTGGGCTGGGGAGATGGCTCAGGAGTAAAGAACATGCCAGGAAAGCAGAAAGACCAGAGTTTAGATCACCAGCACCCAGTTAACTCCAGACAGGAGTGGCAGCCTGCCTGTAATCCCAGAGACAGAGACAGGGATTCCCGGTAAGATTAACAGAATTGGGAAGCAATTGGTTCAAGTCACAGGCTCACCTCAACCTCAATATATATGGTGGATGACTGAGAAAGTTCTCTGACTTCCACGTGAATGTGATTATATGTAACCTCACATGTGTGAACATACAGACATATACAAGTGACACACATAAATTTTGCTCATTTCAAAGCCCTGAAGACACAGATGTTCCTTGATTTAGGGTAGGGTTGCAGCCAGCAAATCCATTGTAAACTGATGATACTGTAAGTTTAAAATGCCTGGGAAAAGTTCCTAATTGAAAATTTGAAGTATAGTTTCTACTGAATGTTGTTGTTTTTGTACTACCATGTCAGGCCATCATTAAGCTGGATCTTGCCTGCCCAGCCTGAGTGAAAATTACACCCTTGCTATGCAAAGGAAGCCATTCCCAGGGACAACTCCTTCTCCCCATTTCTGCCACATGACTTCCCACGTAGTGATCCAGGGTTTCCCCGGGGCATAAGCTACTGAGGGAGGCAGCCAGCACATCCCAGCATTCTGTATGTGTCTGGTACCCATACAGCCCAAATCCCCAGGGTCAAATGCTAAGAGATTAGAAAAGACCAGATTACACTGTAGCAACCACAACCTCAGATGCATGCTGTGATATGATCTACAGACAACAGTCACTGCTTCCACTTTGGGCATCCCAAAGCAAGGCTCAGACAGGTTAAGGGACTTCCTCCTGGACCCAGAGACGCTTTGATCTAGTCTCTGCATCTAACTGATCTTTTGGCTGGTAAAGACGGTGGCTCTGTATGGGGTGTTACAGATGTCACCTGCCCAGCACCAGGCTCTAGATTCCCGTCTGTTTGCTTCCGGTGTCCTTTATCTTCTCTATGCGCTGCTGGGAACTGTTGCCCAGTCACTCCTCTGGCTGTTCCTGTAAAGTGGGGCTGTCCTCCATCCTAGGTCCTGAACTGGGGTTAGTTCAGACCCAGGGTCTCGCTCCTTCCTATTCTGTCAAGCTTGGGAACTCTAGACTCTTTCCTTGCCTCACCCCTATTTCTAGTCCCCAAGGCAAGGGGAAGAGAAGAGAGACCATGAGTCTCAAATAAGCATTTAAAGGCTGGCAGTAGATCTGGAGCTGTAGGGCAGCTGGTAGAGCACCTATATAAATAACACACATGAAGCCCTGGGTTCGATCCTCAGAACCATACAAATGGCCTGGTGGTGTGCTTGCCATCCTCATATAGGAGTTATAGAGGCAGGAGGATGGGAAGTTCAAAGTCATCTCAGTTACACAAGGATAGAGACCAGCTTGGGCAACGGAGGTGTTGCTCCAAACAAAAGAAAACAAGACAGCTAAATACAGACAAACACATTCTAAGTGGCACACTTCTGTTTTCTCTGTGGGCATTCCTCCTATCTGATGGACTCTTACAAACACTTTGCTATTACATTTCTTGTAATACTACCTGGAATTGTTATTTAGACATCATAAAAATCATTATGGTTTTTTAAAGGAAGGCAGTTTTTGTTTCTACTGAAGAGAAAGCGAAGCTCATGCACATAAACCAGTCTCCAACCCCCACTGCGCGCATGCGTGCGCGCACACACACACACACACACACACTCATGAGCACAGGTTTGGTCTGACTCAAAACAAAATTTTCTCCCCACATCACTTTGCAAAATAAAAGTGGATGAATAATTGATAGGGCTTTTACAAACATCTAGCTTTTCAAATCCCTCTAGAAAAATCCAGTTCGATTACTTGCAGCCAGCATTTCTGTGATAAACCAAGGCAGAAATGGTTACCAATTAAGTAAAATTTATAATTCCCAGCAGGCCCACATTCCTCAGAAATACATCAAGAACATTAACTTTTTTTTTTAAAGCAACACACACTAAAACCCACAAGGCTACTGCTTTGTGTGTGAAACTGAAGCCCTATACTCTGAACAGGCTCCTGTATGTGCTGCCTGAATGCTCTCCCTGAAAAGGGGTCTTGAGGTGTGCACAGCAGACAGTCTCCTACTTTTGTCAAGACCCCCTTTCTCCTGTGCTCTTTGCCACCTGGGGCTGTGTAACCCTCAGGGAAACGCTGCTCCCTCTGGACTCTGGCAAACCCACACATCAGAGGAACTCTCTCAAGTGGGCAAGGGGGTGGTATACTAGTTAGTAAATGAAGTGGCTGCCTCAGAGCCTTGATCAGACTTACCGCTGGCAACAGGCAACTGCGACATCGGGCCTTCAGGTGAGTCCCTAGACAGCCCTCTGCAAGCCATAAAGTGTCCTCCTTCGGCAGCCTGACTGTGGTTTTCAGAAGTGGGGCGGCCACAGGCCTTCTAGGGTGTGGGTGACTGGGACACCTCCCCTCTCAGCTTGCCCGCCTACAGCTGCCCATAGGACCAGCCTGGGAGGGGGTGACTGATGCTCGGTTAGAGAGGGCCCTGCGAGAGCAATTCTGCTGGAGACTTCCTGTTTGGGGAGGAAACCTCACTGTAGTAATTAGTGGCTCAGACTCCAGTGCCTTTGCTACAGGAATTGAGGCAGGATGGCCAGCTGAAGCCAGGATGCATAAAATGAATAAATGCCATCCAACATAAAGGGGGGATGGTGGCAGAGGCAGAGCCACTGAGACCCTGCAAGGTACATAGCAAGCATAATGGTTACAGAAAGTAGCAACTGATCAATTTCTCATAGGGTAATCCATTGCATTCACCACGGCTGTCACCAGCTTAGCGATGATTCTCTCAGCATTTTGTGCTAATAGAGGCTGCTCTGTCACAGCATGCCAGACAATGCCCATAGCAGAACGATGACAGACCATTTTATACGAAACGGTAGATAAAGGCACCCTCCACTGCTTACTGCTGCTTTCCAAGGATGCAAGGGCAGCCCAGAGTTCACAAAACTTCTATATTGTTGAAGGGAATCACGCTATCTGGGCTTGTGGATGGGCATATCTGATTTTCTTCAACCTGTCAGAGAACTAGTGAAAGCTGTTGACAGGCACACCACGTCCCAGACCAACCACCAGAGCAGGGCCCATACTGCTGTCTGTCCAGCAGTCCTCCGCACCTATCCCTAATGCTAAAGCCTCAGGAGGGCAGGGCTAGCTTCTGGCAGCTCCTGGAGTCCAGCACAGGCCAATACAGAGACTAATTTGTATTCTTGTCCTTCCATGCCCTGACCTGTGACCCCCCCTTCACTTAGCCTATTACTTCCATCTGAGTTTTAACATGCTCAACATCTACCCAAATCCTCCTCCTTTGGAGAGCCAACCCATGCTAAATGTTGGGGGAATGAATAATTAATGAAGCAGTATTTGGGCAGGCATAGAGCAAGTGGTAAGGAGCCTGGTTTGGGGTTAAAGAGGCTGGAGGCTAGTCTGCCCTTGGGAAAAAAAATCACGTGGTTGGGAGAATAACACCATCTCCTAAGAGTCTCAAGGTACAGTGAACTTGTGTGTATATACTGCTTGGCTCAGGCTCGGGTGTGTGGGAAGCTAACTGCTCAGGAAAGAGGACTGTCATTTTGGATAGGATGGCATCAGTGCATGGCAGGCCAAGGATGGAAGGGTGATGAGCTGGATTGCACTGTGAGAGGTGGAGAGGGACGGAGAGCAGGCCCAGTTTCAGGGGGCCAACCAGAAGAGGTGATTTCCTGATCACTTGGGGAGCCCACCCACTGATTAGGGTGGAGTTTCCTGGGTGGGGCGGGAGTTTCCTACAGGCATGTGGGAAGGTAGGATGGATCAGCGGGTAGAGTGCTTTCTGCACCAGCCCAGTGACCCCATGACCTTGTAAAGCTGATCTCCACACTTGTACCACATCACACACTTGTCTTCACACATCATAAAATAGAGGCGTACATCTATCCCTTCACAAAGGAGGAAAGAGGCAAGCATAGGTTCTAAAAGGACAAACTTCCTTCTTCTAAATCCAGAGGCCCATTCCTTGTCCAGACACTCGCAAGATTCCATACAGCATTTAGGTACTCAGCTGCCTGCCCAACCCAGAAAGTCCTAAGCACTCCGCAGGGAAGGGAAGGCACCCAGAGGCAGATCCAGTTTCATCTGGAAGGCAGAGAAATCAAGTCCCAGAAGACCTTCCACCCCTGCCCCAGCCTACTAAGGTTTCTGTCTGCAGCAACAGGAAGCGCAGAAAAACCCTTCCTGGGCTGGAGACAGGTGTCCAGACTCTCAGAAGGGTTCATGGGGCCTGGAGCTAGGGCCAGGCCTGTCACAAAGAAGGGTATCTCGGAGTCTGCTCTGGGCCCCAGTGGTCTACCAAAGAGCAAAAGAACCCGGAAGGTCTGACCAGATTAACCCTCAAATCTATGTGAGGAAACAGCTCAGTTGATAAACTACTTACCTTGCAAGCATGAGGACCTGAGTTCAATCCCCAGAGCCCACATAATGCCTGGCATGGTGGTACACACTTGTAATCACAGAGCTGGAGGAAGCAAACAAAACAGACAGATCTTGGGGCTCCCTGGCAAGTTGGCCTCCCCGAATTGGCAAGTCTCAGAGCAGTGAAAGAGCCAGTCTTGAAAAACAAGATGGTTTCTGAGGAATGACAGCTGAGGTCGACTTCTGGTCTTCACGCTCATGTGAGCACACACATGTACATGCACACACACATATACCCACACGCCTCAACACAGACATGAATACAAACAAACAACATTAATATTCAAATCCCCAGGAGCACAGGGAGGGGTCTAATACTTAAAGTCCTGCAGTTCCCAGTGATAAAGAATCACTGCCCAGGGCCACCACTCCCTCTGCCTTCTGGGGCTGTAGTGTCCAAAGCCCTGGGCAAGGCTCAACAATTGAAGAACCAAGTTCATGGAGCCAGCCGACTTCAGTGTGGGCTGAGGTTCAGACTCCCACTTGTTGACTGCAAAGCCAGACTCCCCTATCAGTGGTTACCTGCCTTTGTCCTGTGAAGGTTTGTGGCTTTGGACTCTGATCAAGAACTTTCACTTTTTAACACCCTGAAACCTTGCCTCTGATAAGCCTGAGGAAGGAAGAGCCATAAAACAAGGACAGAAGACAGGACAGGCTGGGTCCTGATGTCTGATGTCTTCAGGATGGAGAGATACAAGTTTAAGCAGACTAGGCCTGGAAGACCTCAGCAGGCTCGGGGGAAGTCTAGTCAAACTCCATGTGACCAGCTGGGCCAGCCTGAGCTCCCAGCTGGCCCTGAGGCCAATAGCCTCCTTTGACAACCCCCTTCCTAGGCCTCCTGCAGAAAGCCTTCCCATCCATCACTTCCCCCAGTGACATCGCCAATCCCATTCCATCTATCCATCCAGCAGACATTGTTTAACCATTTGCTTGCTGTCAGCCCCTGTGCAGGCCGCTGGTGACACACACAGCTGTGCCCTCCATGTGCTTCTGACTGATTCAGATGGTTGTTTTTGACATCCTTTGCAGGGGCCGGGAGATGGTTCAATCAGCGAAGTGTTTCCTATGCATGCACAAAGAACTGAGTTCGAATGCCTAGAATGCAGGTGAAAAGCTAGTGCACTCATTCACGCTTGTAATGGCAGCGTTGGGGAAGTGGAGACAGGGATTCCCAGGGCTTGCTGGCCAGACAGCTTAGTCAGTTGGTGAGCACCAAGTTCAGTGAGCGATCCCACCTTTTAAAATGTGCACATCAATAAAGGAAGACACCCAGCATCCACCTCTGGCCTCAACACAGACACACTACGCATAGCCGGCCCAAGTGACTTGAGAGGGCACACTCTTTGGTCTTGGGGACATTGTGCCACCCAGCACTGTATTCAGTGGGCTGTCCAGACGTTCTGAGGATCTGGCCTGCTTCTAGAAGACCCCTTTGTCCAGAAACCTGCAGCTTCTACTACTTGCTACCTATTTGTCCTTGTAAAACACCAGTGACATAGAAGGCTCAGCATTCCCCTGAATAACCAGAAATAAGATCAGGGCCTCCTGGCTGCCAGGAGTGGCGGGACTAAGGCATGCAGAGGCCCTAGCAAGTGCCTGAGAAATGCTTCTGATTATGTCATGGCAGCACTCTGCTGGGCAGACATACCTCCCAAGGGAATTTCACTAACCCCTACTTCTGGAGCCTGTTCCAGAAGTGACTCTGAACACGTGTTAGACTTCTTGGTGTCCTGTACCACCCTCACCCAACCCCTCCCTGCCCGCACCAGCACAGGCTGCCTGTTGACCCAAACAGTGTAAGACACAAGCTTCACTTTAGCTAACCATAGTGACCAAAGTTACCACTACACCCCTGCCGGCAGCCGGCTCCCAGGTTTCTGTGGGCAAGACGAAGAACTTTCCAGACTAAGGCTCCGAGGGCAGAGGCGGGCACTGGGCAGACCTGCCAATTGGGTACTAGGTACTTCCTCCCCAGAAAGCCGCTGAACAAAAAACGAAGAGCACGTGGCACTCATGGTAGTCCAGGGGTGGCTGACAAGTGCAACATGGACTCTGGAGCCTGCTTCCCCCTTGTCTGTGACTAGCCCGCTGGGATCTTCTGCCACCAGGCTCGCGTGGCTTGGTCCTAGGGGGACGAGGTTGCCCGATCTGTAGCGATCGCTCAGGGTGCGTCAGAGCAGGAGCGCGCCAAGGGTCCCGGGGACAGAGCACCCGAACGTGGAGAGGGGNCTGGCCGGGAGGTGGCCACCCGCCCGCTCTCTGCCGCTTATCCAGTAGTGCCACTCCTCCCGCCCTCAATCGCGGAGCTCAAGGCTCTCGGTCCCCGCCCTGCACTGCAAGGGGAGGAAACCACCAGCCGCCGTCCTCCACCGTTCCCCTAGGGGAGTCTCAGAGCCGGTCTTGTCACTTCCTAGTCTGCCCACAGTAAAGTGAGCAGAACCGACCACCCCCGACTAGGAGAAAAAGTGGGAAGGCAGACATCGTGACCTCTTCCCGCCTCCCCCACTTGAAGTCTCGGTGTAGTTTATGATCAAGGTCATGGAGGTAGTTTACGGAGCAGACTAGGGTTGCCCAGGTGAGCAAAGCCCAGTGGTGGGTTTCTTCTCTTGTCTGCAGTTAAAGCAGGAACAACAGCAAGTGTGCACAAGTTTACAACCGGAAAGGATCACATTTCCATCCCTTATTTCCCTTAGTGATGACTTTTGACCTGCCATCAGAAGTCTGCAGGTTTCAAGCCCCGTTGGTTTTGTGTTGGACGGTCATGGTTCCCTGGGAACTACTGCCTAAACTAGAATCCTACACACACCTCTGAGTTCCAAGATGCCTTCCCTGTCAAAGTTGTTCCCAACCCTGGAACACTGCCTAATGCTACTCTCCCAACACACAATGTCCCCAGCTTTGTTGTACAGCAACAGACTAGGGCACAACACAATGTTGTTGTTTCAGACTTCTGCTGGGGGGCATTAACTTCACACTCAGTTTATGGAAGTGAGAGTGTGGCTTTCCTGACTTATGGGACATTCCTAGAGGTCAGATTATCCAATTAACTCCTGATAAGGGGCTTTGACTTTTGCAGCACATGGGCAGGCCGGTGAGGGACCTGTAGAGGTATTTGTACATGGGGGTAGGGGTGCATGCTCAAACATGCTTGTATGTGTGTGAGGGCCACAGATTAAAGTGAGGTCTTTTCCTCAATTGCTTCTGCACTTTATTTTCTAACAGTGTCTCTGGAAGAACCTGGAGCTCTCAGCTAGGCTAAACAGACTGGGAAGCCCTGGGAAGCCCTCCTGCCTCCTACCCTTGTGCTAGGATTACAAGCATGCTGTGCTAGCTTTTTATACATGAGTGCTGACGACCAGGACTTAGATCCTCAAGCTTGTTTAGCAATGTTTTATTAATTGAGCCACAGCTGTTTTGGAAACCAGTGACTCCCTAAGTATCTCAGACTGGCCTTGAATTTGCAACAACCTTCCGGTCACAGCAGGGATTACAGGTGTGAGGCACCAAAGCCTCCGCTGAAGTCTCTTTGAGGAATTCAGAGAATCCTGTTTTCCAGGAAACTCCTGGGTATCAGGGAGATAAGATTTAGAGAGGTAGGAAGTACAGCAGGCTGGGCCTCAAGTATGGCCCCCAGACCAGCTGCTTAAAGGGTATCAAGGGAGACCCAGTAAGATGGCTCAGTGGGTAAATGCAATTCCTGTGGATGGGTAAATGCAATTCCTGTTAACCCGAGTTCAGTCTGTGACCTACAGAGTGAAGAGAGCCAACTGCTAAAAGTTGTCCTCTGACCTCCATATGTGTACTGTTCAAGCTTGTGTACACACACAATAAATGTGTTTTTTTTTCCCTTAAAGGTGCAGTGGGATAAAGAAGCAGAATTTTGTGCTCTCTGTGGAGAGAATGCTGCTCTTAGGGGTTTCCCAGGAGCCAAGAGCTCCCAAGAGCATCTTGAACTTTCTCTTGGCTAGAGGGTCCCTTCTTTGTTCCGCAATCCCTCCCCCAGCTCTCTATTCTGTCTGCCCCAGGGCCTAGAACCTTCTCTAATCTCATTCAAGGGTGCCAGGGTCGAAACATGCCAAATAAATGCGTCTCGGAGTCCCTATGGCCATTCCTAAAGGTTTTCTATCCATTCAGATTATAGCGCTGTTCCATGTTCTGGAGGGCTAAGCAAAGCGCCAAGGCTGGCCCCTGCCCTGAGCAGACAAGAACCAGTGTCTGGAGCTTGCTGATGGCCCTGGGCACACTGCCCACATACAGTGCTGGATCTGGAAAATCTGTCTAGGGAAGTTGAGGAGATGACTCAGTCAGTAAAGTACTTGCCTTGCAAGCATGAGGACCTGAGTCTGATCCCTAAGAATTTACATTAAAAAAAAAAAAGTCAGGCATAATGGCACAAATTCGTAATGTCAGCTCTAAGAGGCAGATTCTGGGGCACACAAGCCAGCCTACTTGGTAAGTTCTAGGCCAGCACAGTGAGAGACATTGCCTCAGAAAACAAGGTAGATGGCATCCTGTGGGACAACATCTAAGGCTGACCTCTTGCCTCCACATGTAAGCACATACATGTACAAACGTTGCCACACATTCTACTCCTATATAAAACAAAACAAACAATCCAAGGCTTTAGAGTAGGCTCCAGCCTCCTTTACCACGAGGACAAGGACACAGAGTCATGCTCCTGACAATGCGGCCCTTATTATTACTATTACTCTGTTGGTTAGCTTTTCACTGTGAGCCACCCAAGGTACTTTTGGGTCAAGCTCACTCCATAAGCAAACAATACATAGTCAATTCCTTTCTTCTTGCCTGTAATCCAGAAGGAATGGGGTGGGGTGGGGAGATAGCTGGGTGAATGTGTAAAGTTTTTGATATACAAGTATGAGGACCAAAATTTGATTCCCAAAACTCCCCCCATACACACACAAAGCCAAATTTAGAGGTACACCCGGCTCCAGGGAAACAGAGACTCATAATCCTTGGGGTTCTCTGACCAGCTAAATCTAGTGATCTTCAGGCCAAGAGACTCTCTCTCAAAAAAGTTAGGCAGACGGCACTTGAAGTTGACAACTCTTGTATACACACACACACACACACACACACACACACATCAGGCATAAACCCACACATGCACACAAATAAAGGGAAAGAGGTTGTGTACTTGCTTGGAGGAAGCATGCCTAGATGGGCTTCTGGGGTTCCTGAGAAAGGAGCAGGAGCAACTGGGATGAGGCCTTGCTGGGAGAGTTGGTTAGGACACTTACTCTGTTCTTCTGCCATGCCCTGCCTCCTCCCTGGCCCACAGACCCCAGCTCACCAGGTCTAGAGAAGGTTGCACCGCCCTCCTTCTCCAATGAGGGGATGGTGGAACAAGCAGCCTGCTGACCGTGGGCCTTGGTAGCCATGTCTATGTATGTTGTCCTTCTGAAGCTGGGTCCCCCAGGCTGGGTGGTTGGACTCACCACACCGCTTGAGCAGTGGAGAACTGTACAAGCCAAGCTCCAGGCAAGCAGGTCCCAGCCCCGCCCAGGACCTGGTGGGATGTGGAGGGTACTGGTCAATGGCCTCAGGTCATCGGCAACTACACAGAGTTCAAAGGTGGACAGAAAGCCTCTAG
>LOEQ01003531.1:48339-87316 GCA_001685075.1 Bramus lutescens
ATCTATCTATCTATCTATCTATCTATCTATATATCTATCTATCTATCTATCTATATGTGTCTGTGCACCTTTGTATGTGTGAGGGCACATGCATACCATGCCTTGCATGTAGAGGTCAGAAGACAACTTACAGGCAAGTTCTCTCCATCCACCATATGGATCCTGGAATTGACCTCAGATTGTTAGGCTTGGTGGCAGTGCTTTCACCCACTGAGCTGTCTCGCCAGTCCTTAATTACTTCTTGGTTGTCACCTTAAAAAGCAGACACTTTACTGCTGGGAACGTAGTTCAGTGGATGGGCACTTGAGCCGCACACATGAGTCCTCAGCTCAATCCCCAGTATGGGGTCGGAGGGGCAGAAAGTTGGCTGTCTTTTGTCCCCTCCACAGTCAGCACTGCCCTCTGTACTTCACCTGCCCTTGTACTCCTCAGAGAACAGCAGCTCTCTCAGTCTCCCACATGTGAACCTGCCACCTTCCTGGCATCATTAAAGCAAAATGGATGGTTCAGCTGCATGTCCAAGTGCCTCTGTAGCTCCTTGATGCAGCAGAGAGCTTTGCCCTTGAAAGACAATAGATTCAGGATGATAAAATGGCACAGGCTGAAGTCTTCCTTTTGGAGTCACAAAGAAAGGGAGAAAAATGATAAGCACCAACCCAGGACTAGACTTGAGGAGAAATCAGGACGACCTCTTGGCTCATGTGTATCCAGAACCTAAAACAGGAATAAATGAGGGGTCTTGTGGTCAAGCTGTTTTGTAGGTATATATGTGAAAAGAATACACTTTCTTAACAAATAGATATGGCTATTTGTAACATGAATGTTAAGTTCTAAATCTTTTTCCCCCTTATTTAGTTTAAGTTCCAAATCTTCAGTTACTAAATGTACTAACAATCTCTAACACTGATGACACTGAAGCAGTGCTTTCTGCTCCCTTGAGAGTCTTCCCTGAGACAAACACTTGTCTTCTCTTCGTAGGTTCCCAGGAACAAAGCAAACTAGGTTTCCATCCAAGGGTTCACCCCAGAAACCAGTGAGTTTATTAGGCATATTTACAGAGGCGTTGCTTACAGATGTGTGGGTAACCCCAAAGCATGGATGATGTACCCAGTAAACAACCCCCAAGTGGTTAAAAAGTAAAAATACCACAATGACACTGGAGGGAAACAGGTTGGCAGGCAGATCCACCCTGCAGAAGACACTAGGCAGATACTGCTTCTGGGTAGATTCTGTTCCGCGTTCAAGGAGGAGCTAATGGCAATCGTAAACAGCAGCCAGAGTGCACAGAAAGTGTGCAGAGCTGCTGAACTCAGGTCAGCCTATTAGCATACCAAACTTGATTGGCAGATCCAGCTGCATTCTGCTGTCTGCTCCCAGATGGAGCACACTGAACTTTTGTGTGTGAGGCTGTCCCTTGAAAACACTGTAGACTTGTGTGGGAATAAGAGTGAGTAAGCCAACAGCTTTTTGGTATGTTAACTGAGATGGTCTTGACCTTATGAGTGCTCAGAAACCATCTTAAGACAGAGTTCCTGTGCACACTCGAAGACAGTACAAGCAGATCAATATCAGTCACCATGGATTTGTGTTTTTAACAATATTCTGAACTTGACGCTTTAGTCTGGATTCTGTCAAGAGCATGACATGAGAGACTGCATTCAGGTAATTTATCTTGGGAACTGATTCTGGGGTGATGTGTCAGGATACTGGAGAAATGTGCTGGGGAAGCCGAGGAGTTCGTTATTACTGTGGGGACTCTCAGGGAGATCATGTGGAATTTGCCTTAGAAATCTGTAGCCAATCTGGAGGTGTACAATGTTTATTCACTGGCCCATCTTCGATTGGGCAAGAACTTCCCCAAAACTTCCGGATTTGCCAATGAAGTAGAAGGCTGGGGTGGAATGGAAGATGGGTATATTTGGTGTTGCCAAGGGGAAGCCAGTAGTCACACCTGGGAAGAGCTGGTTGCTACAGTAACCTCTGTGTACAAATAAGCCAAGAGAATGTGAGACAGGGCTGAAAAGATGTCTGACATTATGTGGGAAAGTCCCAGAATATTGCAAGTAGCAAGACAGCCTCTCTGTAAATAACAAAATTACCAAATAGCATCTTTTCTCTCTGTATGTGTAGTCATGCATTGCATAATGAGGTGGTGAAGAAGGGTTGCCTAGAGACAGTGGTCCCATAGTATTTATCACTTAGTGTCATCATCGCTGCCTTAGTTTGTGTTCACACAAAGATTAAATCATCCAACCAGGGCTGGGGATGTGGCTGAGTTGTAGATTGTTCAGTTAGCATCGTTGTGTGATGCTAATCTGAGGAGATATGAGAAGTCTATTCACCCCAGATAGGAAACCAAAGACAGACCAAATTACCGGTACCACTAAAGTCAAACTTGGGGAATGCAAAGGGGAGTTGGAACAGGCTGATCAACCCTCCTCTAGGCCATGATGTAGGTCTGAGCTAGGGAGGAGAAAGTTCATGCAAGGGTGACTTTAGACAGGGCTATGCTCTGTGCTTGAGAATACTACCAGGGGTAAGTTGTGCAAAGCACCCGAGAAGCTGCTTCCCAGACTGTCACTCAGAGCCTGGAAAAGGGGACCTGGTAATGCAGAGCTGAGAGTGATGGGAGCAGGCTTGGAGCCATTTCTTGGCTGTGCCTGCGGAGTTCTGCCATTCTGTAAGTCAGCTGTTCTTCCTCGCGTTCACACCCAGGCTATGGCTGTGGTGGTAGAGTGTCATGTTGGGGTTTAAATGTGAAACGTCCCTCTTAGGCTCATGGGGTTGGACACTTGGTCCTCAGCTGGTGGAGCTGTAAAGGAAGACTATGGAACCTTTAGGAGGTGGAGCCTTGCTGGAAGAAGTCATCACTTCAGTGGCATCTTGAGGCTTTATAGCCCTGCCCCAGGCAATGCAAGGTGGTAACCCAGCGTCATGGCCCTGCCTCTGTGCCTTCCCTGCCATGAGCTGTGGCCCCCTTGGAAATGTCAGTTGGAATAAACCTTTTTCCCTTGAGTTGCTTTGGTTGGGTATTTAGTCATAGCAGTGTGTAAAGTAGCTAAAGCAGCTAGCCTAGAACAGACCAGGCCCTGTGTTTGTGTTCAGTCCCCAGTACTTCATTAACTAGACTTGGTGGCCCTTGTCCAGGACTAGGGAGGTGGAGGCGGGAGTTGGAACTACAAGACTATCCTTGGCTACAAAGTGTCAAAGGCCTTCTTGAGTTATATGAGACTTAATTGCCCAAAATAATTGCATATAGTTGGGGTCTTTGTCATACTTACAGATATTTGAGAGACTAAGATAGAAGAAGGGTCAAACACCAGGGGTTTGAGATTAGCTCTGGGAATATAAGAAAACAAACAAACAAATATGTACATACAGAAGTCAGTGTAGATATATCTAAATATTTCTTATTTTTTCTATTTTTAACTAATTGTCTTACTTGACCCTCTCCATAAATGTTTTAACACATATAAAGCACATATAAACACCACACACACACACACACATACACACGCACTCACATACGCATGCACGCATGCGCGTGCGCACGTGCAGGCTACCACAATCTCTGTGAGTTTTATGTGCATCAATCCTGTTGTAATTGGAAGACACTTCTTTGGAGCCATCCATCCCTTCTAGCCCTTCTAATCTTTCTGCCTCCTCTTCTCCATAGCTCCCTGAGCCCTGAGGTGAGGGGATAACCCAGTTTTAGCCAGGTGTTCCTGCAGCTGTGTGAAGTCATGTGGACAGGAAGAAGCTGCTTGATGAAGCAACTGGTCTCCAAGCTGGTGGGAGATTTGATATTTGGGGAGCTTCTATTGATGTGATAAAACTCTATAACCAAAAGCAACTTTCAGCTTACAACACTCAGTACACACTCCATCAAGGTGGGAAGCCAGGGCAGGAAGTCAGGGCAGGATCCTGGAGGCAGGAACTGAAGTAGAGGCCATGGGAGAACTCTGCTTATTGGCTTGCTCCTCATGGCTTGTTCTGTCCACTTTATTATACAACCCAGGGTCACCTGCCCAGGTGTGGCACTGCCAGAAGTAGGCTGCCCCCCCTACAAATTAGCAATCAGGAAAACATGACACAGGCTAGGGTTATCTTGTGTGTGCGATGGAGACATTTTCTCAATTGAGGTCTCTCTTCCTAAATAACTGTTTTGTGTCAAATTGACAAAACAAACAAACACCAATGGTACAGGGAGGAAGACAGCACATGGTGCTGAGCCCCTCAGCACAAAATTGTGCCCTTCACCATGCATGTATGTGTGTGTGTGCACGTATACTCACACATGCATGCTTGCATGGATACATGTCTGGGGAGGACAAAGGCCAACCTCAGGGGTCATTCTTCAGGAACTATGCATCTTTTTTTTTGTTTGTTTGTTTTTTCAAGACAGGGTTTCTCTGTGTAGCCTTGGTCATTCTGGAACTCACTTTGTAGATCATGCTAGCCTGGAACTCACAGAGATCTTCCTGCTTCTGCCTCCTGAGTGCTGGGATTGAAGGCGTGCGCCACCACTGCCTGGCTGCATCTTAGTTTTTGAGACAGGGTCTCTTGCTGGAAGCTAGGGCTCACTGTTTTTAAGGTAGGCCAACTGCACAGTGAGCCCCAGGAATACTGGGACAATAAGTGTACACCAGGCTTGGCTTCTTCATGGGCGCTGGGAAAAGAACTTGGGCTTTCATGCTCACATAGCTGGCACTTTACCAACTAGCCATCTCCCCATCCCATGAATGGGCTTCACACTGAAAGAGAACCCTGATATCCCATGAGACTTTCATGTGTGTGAATACCTTTTTAAGCCTCAGACATCATTCTGTGTGGTATTTAAGCTGTGGGCAGCCTTCTGCCTGACTTTAATACCCAGGCTCTCCTAGGAACACAGCCATTCTGCCATTCAAGAGAGATCATACTGTGTTTTGTTCAAAGCTTCACCAGATCTATTTGCCACCTTGGAGCGTGTTCTATGAATGCCAGTGGTCTTGTGCTGGCTGAGACATCCTTGCATCACCATGTAGTAACACTGGTTTGGCCTTAGCATTTCCAATACGTCTAAAAGCACTTGCCTCCCTCAGTGTCCTGAGCATCTGCTTGGCAAAAGGCCTTTTATTCTAAGCTGTTGGCATTGTTCTTTGCAGGACAAGAGATCAGACCCTGGGCTTTGCTTGCACCAGGCAAGCTCTGTGCCACCCAGCTACACCCACAGGTCATAAATTGCTTTTAATTCTCTTTTTATTATAACAGGGCTTTATTCTGATTGTTTTTTTGAAATGTGTCTTTGCAAGTGGATTGTATTATCTATGAATTTTGGTTTGGGGATTGAAGGAAAGCCGTTCTAGGAACAGTCATTTTCTGAAAGAGAGGGGTTGTAAGAATATCATTTTTAAGAAGGGCAGTCTGATTGGACAGTCTGCCTGCTCCAGGAAGTTCAAAGTGGTCTGTTTTCTTTGACAGAGATTGTTTTGGTGTTGAATTTTTTAATGTGCCTTTGTAAGTGAGATAAATGGGATGAAGGGAGTCCTTGAGTAGCTATGGGGGCCTTTCTTTCTCTTTTCAATTGTTTTCATTTCCCCCCAAAATATTGGAGGTTGAACTCAGGTTCTTGCACATGCTAGACCCTCATACCACTACTCCTGAGCTACAACCACAGTACTTTTTAATTAAAATGTATATATATATATATTAAATTTGGAGACAGTCTTGCAAACTTACCTAGGCTGGCCCTGAACTCACTACGTCATTCAAGTTGGCCTTGATCTTATGGTCCTCTTGCCTCAACTCTCAGACAGCTCTGGTCATAGCCCTGGATCACCAGGCCCTGCTTCCTTTTCTTCTTGAGCAAGATTCTGGTATATAGTCCAGGCTAGACCTCAAAGCAGAGATTTCCTGCCTCCACCTTATTGATGCTAAGTTTTAGGCAATCTACGTCTAGATTTGGGGTTTTCTTCACTCCTAAAAATGGAAGGGAAGAGATAGCATCTCCCCTCACCCCCAATTACACGCTTGACTCCAGGCCACGAGGCTAAGAAGTGAAGGATAGGGTCTGGACCATGAGGTGGTTGAGCTCAAGGAAGCAGAGGCCACATCACCTGTCACGTTTGCTGCTAAACAACCAGCCCCATGGGACCACTCTTCATTTCTATTTAATCTGCTTGTAAACCAGAAGTTATGAGAGACAAGGGTACAAGGACTAGATGGCATCACCATCTGGTTCTGTTACTGTTAAAATTTGCCTCCCCAGACAGAACACAACCAACAAACCCTAATCTCCTACAACAGAAAGAAGCAACAACACACCTGATTAAAGCAAAGCACAATGACAAGTTGCTTCCCTTCTAGCAGATGCCAATCTGGCCTCCAGAGGCAACAAATGGCACCAACCTCTCGCACATTTTTCTAGAAATAGTCTATGCATATCCAAGCATGTACATCTATGTATATTCATACAAGTGCATCTGCTGGGGCTATGTCGCGTTATATCCAATGTCAGTCAAAAACTGTAAGTTAGCTGAGCATGGTGACATACAACTTCAATCCCAGCACTTGAGAGGCAGACGCTGGTGGATCTTTAAGATCAACCTGGTCTATATAGTGAATTCCATGCCAGCGAGAAGTACACTGTGACATTCTGTCTTTAAAAAAAAGGGGGGGAGATGGCTCAGAGGTTAAGGACACTTACTTGGCTGCTCTAGGAGAGAACCTGAGTTCAGTTCCCAGTATCCATACAAAGACTCGCAACCATCTGTAACTCCAGTTCCAGATGATCCAATGCCTCGTCTGACCTCTGGGGGCTCCTCCACATATGTACATACACTTGGGCACACATATACACACATAAAATACATAATTTTTTTTCAAAGAGAAAGTGTGGCTGGGAAGATGGCTCAGGGCCAGTCTGGGTAAGTTTGCAAGACTGTCTTCAAGTAAATAAGAGTACTTGCTATACAAGCATGAGGACCTGGGTTTTAATCCTCAGCAGGCACTAAAAGCCAGGTGTGTCCGCGCACAACTGTAACCCCAGTGGGGGCAGAAATGGGTTTGTTGGGTGCCAGCCTATCTGAACTCCTTGTCTCAAGGGAAGAAGGCAGAGACTGATGGAGGGTGGGCACCAACATCCTCCTTGGCCCCTCATGCTTGCATAATAAACACTCTTCCTCTCCAAACCCCCTCTCCTTCCCCATACACAGACGTGTGTGTCCATATATGTATTATATAGATGCATATATTTAAATATCCGTACATGTTTTCTTAATTGATTTACACATGGATATATGTATTCTCAACTGTATAAAAATGGAGGACTGAAAGGGATGCCTCAGTAGTTAAGAGCTCTGGCTATTCTTCCAGAGGTCCAGGGTTCATTTTCCAGCACCCATATGGCAGCTCACAATTGTCTGTCATGCTAGTTCAGGGGGATCCAATGCCCCTTTTTAGCCTCCATGGGCACTGCATAAATGTCGAACAGATCATACACAGTAAGTAAATTTAAAAGTCTTTAAAAAGCTGGGCAGTGCCTTTAATCCCAACACTCAGGAGGCAGAGACAGGCAGATCTCTGTGAGTTCGAGGCCAACCTGGTCTATAAGAGCTAGTTCCAGGACAGGCACCAAAGCTACACAGAGAAACTCTGTCTCGAAAAACAAACAAACAAACAAAAACAACAAAAAAACCCAAGAAAGTCTTTAAAGAGTGGGGAAATTTATCTGGGCAAAGCAGGTATGCATTAATCTATTGCTGTATATTTTTCACTGATGTGGGATTCCCCTCTGTATGCTGTGACTATGTTCTATTACCATTGGTTGATAAAGAAGATGCTTTGGCCTATGGCAGAGCAGAATAAAGTCAAGCAGGAAAACAGAACAGAGATCTATAGAGAGAATGGTCAGAGTCAAGGAGATGCCATGTAGCTGCCGAAGGAGGAAGACACAAGAATTTACCAGCAGGCCACAGCCTCATGGTAATGCACAGATTAATAGAAATGGGTTAATTTAAGATGTAAGAGTTAGTTAATAAGAAGCCTGAGCTAACAGGCCAGGCAGTGATGTGATTACTATGGTTTCTGTGTGATTATTTGGGTCTGGGTGGCTGGGAAACAAACAAGCAGTCTCCGTTTAGACTCGAGGGTGGCTGTGATGTGACTAGCTGCTTCAAGTTCCCGCCTCTTCAATTTTCTACCAGACTGGACTGTAATCTGGAGCTGCATGAACCCAACTCTCAGCACCCATGGTTACCTACACGGAACCTGTACAAGATCGGGTTCATCAACACTCTGTCACAGAGTGGGGAGGGGCTCACTCTGACCCTTCTCTGAGGTCTTCTAGGCAGTTAATTATTGTTGGGAGACGGAGGAGCATTCTCTCCAGTGGCGTAGCCATGGACAAGGTGCCCACGCTTCTGTAAATAACCCCCACCCATGCAGCTGTTAGCAACCCTTCTGAAACCCACTGCTACTCATGAACACACAACACGTGATAGTGGGGTGGGAGTTGGGCAGAAGACGGTCAGTGGGAGAGGGAGAGGGATGAGAGAGGGTAATTGGGGTTAATAGGATCCCAATGCATTATGCACATGTGTGAAATTGTCATAAGTAAACCTCCTGTTCTGCATAATAAATAGACTAGTCAAAAATCGTCTTAGAAGATTGACAGAGTCGTTGAAGCTAGAGGAGGGCACAGGTGATTTCTCTATAATTCTCTTTCTGTGTATGTTTTCATTTTCCTGTTGGAAGAAGGAAGAATATAAAGAGAAGGTTTGGGATCAAACTGAGTTTCTGCACTAGTTATGTCATAGCAGTCACATGGAAGCATGGACAAGTTCCTTAACCTTTCTGAGCCCTGGATTTCTCATCTGTAAAATGGGCATAGTAGCAGGTACCTACACTGTTATTAGGCTAAAGTGGGTTAATTGAATTTACAGGTCCCAGAAGAGGGCTTAGTAATTGTCACATACGCATGAGGACCTGGGTGTGATCTCTTTGAACCCACATACAAAAACCCAGGCATGGTACCATGTGCTTAGAGTCCTATTACTGGGGCAGAAGAGACAGGAGGAGCCTTGGGGCTCTGTGGCCAGTCACTCCAGGCTCAGGGAAGGACCCTGTCACAAAATAAATTTGAAAGTGATGGAGGAAGACATGCAGTGTCAGCTTCTGGCCTCCTTACATGTAAGCACACACTTGCAGACACACACGCACACATTTGACCATTGCTGGAGAACATTATTTTTTAATACTGTGCTCTGATGTGGTAACAGCGCCATGAAGATTTTATAGTAATAGAACAAAAGGAAGCCATGAATCTCGTCACTTTTCAAATACACTTGAGGAAGACAGAAGTACGAGAGAAACAGTGGAGACACGGGAAGGGAATGTAGGCGCTCCCCAAGAGGTCTGGTGGAAGTCTCACTAGCTGAGAAGCAAGAATTCCAAAACAATCAGCATTTGCTTGACCTTAGTCTTTCCCAACCATGACCCTCCTGTCTTTTGGGGATCTCACCATAGACCCCATTCACGGTAAGAGCTCTGTCCTGAGGTCCCTGAACTTCCTTTATCAGATTATAATCCCACCTCAGGCACCTCTAGAGACACCTGAAATCCCACCTGTCGTAAAGAGAGAGGAAAGGGAAGAGTGCCTTAGGACTCCTCTGAGATGCAGTTTAGGAAGCACTGAGATGCTCTCTATGGGTGATGCCAGGACACTTGTGACTCTCCTTGAAGAGCCCCCACCTACACTCCAGAGTGTCTTATTATTTTCTCCCTCAGTGGCTCTTTTCTCTTAGTCTTCATAATTAAAATTGATGTTAAACACTCTTTCAACAGGATTGTGGACATGGCTCAGCCAGTACAGTGCTAGCTTCATAAGTATGAGGTCCCGAGTTGATCCCCAGAACCCATGTGAAAAGGGGGTGTGGTGGTGCAGGCCTGGAACCCTACTGTTGGGAAAGTGGAGACAGCTTAGTTCACTGGCCAGGCATTCTAACCAAACAGGCAAGATCCAGGTTCAGTGAGGGAGAGAACCTGTCTAAGAAAAATAAGATGGGAAATGAATGAGAAAGACACTTGATGTCAGTCTCTGGCTTCCATGTACACGTACACACGCACACACACGTGCACATGCACACACACACATTTTAAGAAAGTGCAACTCTTCTTAGAAGCTCATACCCATGCCCTTGCCTCCTCCACCACCGCTGCTAACACACTCTGTGTTACAGTTCTCAGGTGCTCCCTGAAGGCATCCTGTTAGCAGATTTCAAACAGATTTACCTGGTAGTCTCAAGGATTAGGTCTCTTAGCTTCCACATTAGATCAAACCCAAGGGTCTATGCAAAAACTGCAGTTCTTACCTCAAAGGGGATAAGAGATAGTTCATACTGGGGCCAAATATGAGTGACCATGGCCCTGGACACAGACTTATGTCACCCCAAATTCCGTGCTCCAATGAGGTAACAGTTTCATGGAGTTTTTGTAGAAATAGAACAAAGAAAGCCAAACTCGAAGCACTCGTGGGCACACAGGGAGTGGGAGTGGGGTGGGNAGGGGACGACAGCAAGACGGCAGGACTCTCAGCTCTTGGTGGAAAACTGGGGTGTTATTAAGTTAATGCATTCCAAAAGGTATTTATCCGTTTGTCAGGGTGTTAGCTGTGGCTTCCTCTGTTGACACAGGATGTTAGGTTTGACATAGAGGCAGGCAAGGAAGCCTGGCTTTGGAGGCTGAAGATACGTTGTAGCTTCTTTCCTGGAATTCTTGTTCACACGAGGATGGGCAATGAAGAGCTGTTTGGCTCTGAACGTACAACATTCCCACCCTTCGGTCCTGGGAGTGCTCGTCAGTCAATCATCCCCGAAGAATCTTTAACTCAGGTGTGGCTTTTTTTCTTTTTGTTTTTGGGAACATCAATTCGTACTTGCACGTCAGTATCTCAAAGCGGCATAGATGTCATTGTTTAGGTGGAAGCCCCACCTGGCCTCACTCCTCTCATTCCAGACCCCATCCCTGAGAACACCTGCCAAGGGTCAGCTCCTCCCCATGAGAGGCTTAAAACCACGCCTACAGGCTATGTAAGACAAGACCTGTGTCATGTTGTGTGTCCTGTCCTGTGCCCCCACCCCCGCCACCACCTGCCATGTGGTTTCCCCTTGTGGATTCCCCTTGTGGTTTCTTCTCTTCCCCTGGGACCACCTGGGAATGCTTTGCTCAGATTAAAGCCTGGACTTTAATTCGGCTTGGTTGGTTTATTATATTGGTGGAGTTATCCACTACTGGGGGATATTTTTATTTATCAGTCATGAGAAACTTTCTCAGGGCACCATGTTTCACACATATAGTCATCCCAGCCAGGGCATCAACAACAGGCCGGAGTAACGATTCCTGCCGAGTCCAACATGGAGAACCAATGAGTTTGCTGGGGTCTTCACGGAAGCGTGGGAAACTCAAAGACAGCATCACCGAGGCCACTCTACCCTGAGTGGCTGAAAGGGGCTGTAGCTGGGAGCATTCATGAAGCTGAACAGGTTGGAGGGGCTCCTCCAGGTGGCTGGGCTTTGTCCCCAGCTGTAGCTCAAATTTCTCTGGCTTAGGGGTGGGCCTTGTGGTGAATTTTGTTCATCTCACTTCAGAGTTTCGGGATTTACTTCACCAATCCTAGGTCTCCCTTTAGCGCAAAACTTCTCGACTCAGGAAACTGCTGGATGACACACGGGCCACCTCACGGGCCCCAACACCAGAGTTCCTAATTTCCTACTGAAAGGCTTGAGTACGAGGGGACAGTGATGCGGACTGTCCTTTTGGATTAGCAGAGTTGTCACCAAACAGGCAGCAGAATGGGGAGGGGGGCTCTGGGGAGATTTGAAACCCCGCACCTTAGAGAAGACAGTATAGACAGAAGATGATCCCTTCTGTCTCAGAGAAAGTGGGGAGATTCAGTGTCATGGTTAATGCAGTCCACAGAACCCATTGTTCCCAATTTCTGGGTGACTGGAAGGGGAAGGAATTCTGAGGAAGGGTGTGTGGGAGGAGAGGTTAAGGTGTACCCATTTTACAGGTGGGGAATGTGCCAACCTGAACTCAGTGAGCTTCTTTAGGAAGTGACAACAGCACATGCCATTCTTCTGGAATTCCAGCATTTGGGGAGTCTGCTGGGGAGTCTGAGATCACAGGCTGGTTTTTGGTAGGACCTTGCCATGTCCTTATGCAGGCTGTGACTGCAAGAATCAGGATGCAAGTGGGTGGGCACAGCCTATTAGCCTGATTGGCTTATCTGTCTGCCCTTCAGGTCTCCGGAATCCAGGACTGTGGCATCAAATTGCACCTCCTAACACTAGGGAAAGGACAAACAGCTCCCGCTGTCCGCTGTCCGCTGTCCGCTGTCCTCACCCCTCACAATACTCCCACCGTCTACTTCCCAAGCCACAACCTTTTGTCCAGTTCTTTAAGGACAAAACCTGGCTCTCCTCTGACTCGGTTTAATTGACACCACTTGGATTTAGTGTAGGACCGAGGGTTAAGGGCTCAGTTTTGCAATACTGCCTCCACTTCAGATACCAAGCACAAGTCACAGATCACACGTCACTCCTGACATCTGTCCTACTTGGTTCAGAGTCCCCGTGACCCCTTTGTGGGTTTGCTCATTTGACAGAGTGGCTCACAGAACCCATGAAAACAGTTCACTTACTACTGCAGACTTATTACAAAGGATATTATAAATATTTAATGAAAGCATTTAACAAAGGATATTTTAAATATTTAATGAAATATTTTATTTCATTGCAGATGAACACTAGATAGGAATAACATAGGGTGGGGTTCAGAAGGCCCCTCAGTCTGGACACGTTTCATCTTCTCAGAGTTGGGGTGAACTAACTCCGTCATTTTGGGCTTTTTAAAAGACACTTCATTATATAGGTGTGGTAGCTTAAGTAATTTTTATCGCATTAAAAATTTATCTCTTTCTTATGTTTGTGTGTTTACATACATATGCAAACACACATACATGTGTGTCATAGCATGCATGCGGAAGTGGGGGGGCAACTTTTAGGAGTCAGTTCTCTCCTTCTACTGCGGACTTCAGGGACCATCTCAGGTCATCAGGTTCGCCTGGAAATCACTTTTTTTTCTGTGGAGCTGTCTGACTGGCCAGATCGAATGACTGTTTTTGTTTTTCTTTTGTGACAGGGCCTCACTGTGCAGCCCTGACTGCCTTCAAACTCACTAGGTAATCTAGGCTGGTCTTGAACTCACTGGGACCTGCTTTCCTCTGCTTCGCCAGTGCTGGGATTAAAGGTACAGATGAAATATTTTGACCTTGGTGATCAACTCAACCTTCAGCTACTCTCCTGTTTCTGGAGGAAGGCGGGGAGGGGTGAGCTGAAAGTCCCTACGCTCCAATACACAGTTGGTTCTCCTGGCAGCCAGCCCTCAGCCTGGGCTTAACTAGGGCCTTCAGTCATCTTGCTAGCCANNNAGGGCCTTCAGTCATCTTGCTAGCCAGTAAAAAGACACTGGCTGGTGGAGCTGAAGTTCTCTGGAGAAGCCAGATGTGTAGCAAAGATCCAGAATGTCATCGGCGCTCAGCTGTGGCATCATGGATGTGGCGAGATGAAACTTTGCAGATCGAGACCCGGGATTAAGTTGGACTATCTTAAACCCTTTGTAAAAAAGCCATTCACATGGGGAAGCACAAAAGTCCCAAGAGGTTTGATTTAGAAACTGCCTATTATCCCACTCCATGGAAAACTGTTAACCTTCGGCACAGTTCATGCATTCATTTAGCATAACTCAGATACCACAATGATATAACAACTCATATCTGGCTTTTTCAATATATCATACCTTTTCCCTCATGCTAATAAAAATTCTTTGTAAGAATACAAAACATAGCTATTTATGAACTAGAGAGATGGCTCACCAGTAAACAAAGGGTACTGCTCTCGTGGAGGTTTCAATTTTTAGCACCTGTCAGCAAAGCTGCTCATGGTGGCCTGAAGCTCCAGCTCCCGGGGAACTGATGCCCCCTCAGGACACTATGGGCACTGCACTCAGTTACACAAACACACAGATACTCATGCATACACATAATTAAAAAATAATAATTTTTTAAATAACATAACCATTTGCTTTCAGCCTCTATCTGACTAACATTCTCATGACTACTGTGTTGATTTCTCACAACGTGCTGTTCAGCTGGTCAGGTCCTGAGCATCTACACACCCTGTATCTAGCTAGGGTGCTATATAACAACATCTGAGAGACGGTTTTTCCCAGGAGCTGGGAAGTCGCTCAGTCGGTAAAGCCATTGCCATGCAAGCCCAAGGACCTGAGTTGGTCTTAGAATCATGCAAAAAAGCAGGATGTAATGGCATGTGGTTCTAATCCCAGTACTGGGAGTACAGGGACAGGTGGACCCCTAGGGTCTGAAGAACACCCCCTGAGGCTGTCCTCTGGCCTTCATATGGAAGGGTGAGGCCCACTTGATGTTTACCCACAGAAATATTGCTAACTATATTGATTTATGTATGACTTTGGTTTTTTTATCTGTAAAACATTGTTCTCTTTTATAGAAAACTTATTATTTAGATTAACTTGAATCTTATTTTAGAGTTATGATTCTTCTTACCTGGCTAGGGATAAATCATGTTGTATTTCCTTTAGAGTTTTTTTCACACTGACTCGCATGTTGGCAGTCCTGATCTAGAAACGGCATGGGATGGCATCCAGATGTCAACTGGGGCTGCTGTCACACTCTGGAGGGTGTGGCTTTACCATAAATGTCTTATTTCTTTTTCTGAAGCTGTGATAAAATGCTCTGACAAAAGAAACTCAAGGGAGAGAGGGTTGTGCTTTAGCTCCCAATTTAAGGTAGTCCACTGTGGTGTGGAAGTCAAGATGGCAGAGCCGGAAGTGGCTGCTCACTTTAAGTCCAATGTCAGAAGAGAGGGCTGAAGCTTGCTGGTGCTCAGCTGCATTTCTCCATGTCACAGAGCCTAGGGCCTGACTGTGAGAAATAGGTTATGGTCTGTTTTCAATATTGATGTGCACTTAGAATTAATCCCGGTTACAGAGAACAGAACCCTGGGGCTCTCTCTCTCCTAGCTGCCAGCCAGAGCTTGTTCATTCATAAATCTGATAGTTGGAGAGTTACAGATACTCTGCTCTGCTGTGTGACCGAGCCCACCTCAGGAAAAGGGGACAGTCTTAAGGCCCAAGATACTCATTAGGTAAGGTACTGTGTCCTGAATCTGGGGTGGGGTAGGGGAAGGGGATAAACCCAGCCTATGGGAGAAGAGAGCAGGACTTCTCCAGGGGCTTTAAAAACCATGGTTTTGGCCAGAAAAGCACCCCAGCCATTCTTGCTTTTTCTCTGTGGTGGGTATTATGTGTAGAACTGTATATTAAAATATGCCTTTTGAGTTTGCTATTATCTTATTTCCAACACATCCACAGTTAAGTTGGGGCTTCCCACTTCAATGACACAATCAAGATAACCCCTACAGGCAAGCTCAGAGGCCCATCTCTCAGTGACTCTGGATTCTGTCAAGGAGACTATTAATACCAACTATCAGGTAGCTGTGAGTCATGAGGGTGCTATCTATGTCAGAAACATAGCATGGGGTCCTCGCTCGATCACTTCTTAAGCCACTGAGGGACTGTCCTGCTAGAAACACTAATGGAGAACTCGGGCCAGGTCTACCTACGCAAGCTTCTTACAGTGGTCACATGCTGGACAGTCCCTGCAGAGGCAGACATCAGTGACCAATAGTGATGCTAAGGGTCACACACGTGAACCAAATAGAATGTCAGAACTACCACCTGCTCCTGGAGGACCTTTGTCAGACCCAAGAAGGGAAAAGAGAAGAGACCACTGCATTTAGTCAGGGCTGACATTTATTGTTCTTATTGGTGATACTGTTTCTTTCCATCAATATCTTTGCATGTGAGTGGGGTGTGTGATATATGTATGTGGTGCATGTATGTGGATGGGATTGCACACACCCATGCATGCACACATGCAGGTCAGAGCAGGTTATCAGATGCCTTTCTGTCACTCTTTGCCTTATTACTCTGAGGGAGGCCCTCTCTGTTGACCTCATGATCACCATTTTGGCCAAACCTGCTGGCTAGTAAGCTTTTGTGGCCCGCCTGTCTCTAGTCTCTTGTGCTGGGATAACAGACATGCACAGCTATGCCCAGCTTTTTACAAAGGTGCTGGGGATTTGAACTGGAGGCCTTGTACTTGCAGAACAAGCACTCATATCCACTGAGCCATCTCTCCAGCCCATACTGTCAATATCTTTTAGTGAAACTGTGCAAAGATTTATTTGCTACAGTGAAAACATTGCCTTGGAGGTTTAGGGTTCTAGCTTAGTAAGGAGTGCTCATAAATCCATACAAGCCACTACAGTCCAAGCAAAGCATTGGAAATACCCATTGTTATAGCTTCTCGCTGTTTTCTGTATTGTCTGCTGCCCTGGCCATTACACCCAGCTTCTGCATCCTGTCAAGTGCTCTACCACTGAGCTGTACTCTTTTGCTGAAGCATAGTTTGCATGTTCTTGAAATGTACATTACTTATTAATGCTCCAGTTCCCAAGGAAAGAGATGTAAATATGCATATCATGGTGGGAGCAGGGCTTGAGATGAGTTTAGAATCATTAAAAGCTGGGGTTGGAGCCCTGCCGCTACTACAGTCTCCCAACTGAGGGGCAAGGAAACCCAAGGTGCTGCCACCTGGACAGCACTTTAAGGAGTCAGAGGGCAAAGGCACGGCAATCACAGTCCCTGGACAGCTTATGTTCTCCTTTTGGCATCAGGAAGCTGCCATATGAGGGAAGTGGGTGCTGTTACAATTCTGTGTGCGTGTGCGTGTGTGCGTGTTTGTACATGCACACACATGTATGAACCACGACCTGCATAGCTTTGGTCTTGATCTGATTGGAATGATAACAGGGAATGAAGAAATGACAGCCGCAAGTCATAAGCATAGCCTAAAGTTGGGATTGGGTGGGCTCTGTGCTTGACTGGAGAACACCAGCAGCCTGGATCAGTGAGTTTATTCCATACAGCTGGACGAGAGGGTGGATTAGTTAATCTTGGTAGTGGGGTCATTAGCTAGCTTTACCTTGTTTTCTGAGGTAAGCTCTCTCAGTAATCTTGGGGCTCACCAGTTTGGCTAGACTGGTTAGCCAGAGAGCCCCAGGTGTCCTCCTGTCTCTACTTCCCCGTTGCGGGGTTACAGGAACATACTGCCACACTCAGCTTTTCACATGGGGATTGAATTTGGGTCCTCATTCTTGAGTAGCAAGCAATTTCACTGACTGATCCATCTGCTCAGCCCCTATAGATTGGATTTTAAAAGTTCCCTCAACACCCATGTTGAAGGTGTGATCCCCAGGTTCTGGCACTGGTGGGAGACAGTGAAAAATTTAGGAGGTGGAGCCTCACGGAAGGATGTCAGATGGTTGACGGACTCCAGTCTCTTCCTGTTTCCTTGGTTTCCCAGACATCATGGGGTGAGATGCTTTACTTGGCTGTGGGTGGTCTCTAGGGTACAGATCTTGTCAGCTGTCACTCATGCTGGGGAGGGCTTTCCGGTGACACAGCTGTCTTAGAGTCACAATGACATGTAAGTGACCCCAGTAAACTCCTTGGTTCTCTAAGATAGGCCTGTTTCCTTGGCTTGTTGTCAGTGTCCTGTCTAGGATGCCTGTTGTCAGTGTCCTGCCTGGGACGCCTGTTGTCAGTGTCCTGCCTGGGATGCCTGTTGTCAGTGTCCTGCCTAGGGTGCATGTTCTCAGTGTCCTGTCTGGGACACCTGTTGTCAGTGTCCTGTCTAGGATGCTTGTTGTCACTGTCCTGTCTGGGACGCCTGTTGTCAGTGTCCTGTCTAGGGTGCCTGTTGTTCATGTCCTGTCTAGGGCACCTGTTGTCCATGTCCTGTCTATGATGCCTGTTGTCAGTGTCCTGTCTGGGATGCCTGTTGTCTGTGTCCTGTCTAGGGTGCCTGTTGTGAGTGTCCTGCCTAGGACACCTGTTGTCCGTGTCATGTCTAGGGCGCCTGTTGTCACTGTCCTGTCTAGGGTGCCTGTTATGAGTGTCCTGCCTAGGGCGCCTGTTGTTAGTGTTCTATCTAGGGTGCCTGTTGTCAGTGTCTTGTATAAGGCACCTGTTGTCAGTGTCCTGTCTAGTACACCTGTTGTAAGTGTCCTGCCTAGGGCACCTGTTGTCAGTGTCCTGTCTAGGGCAAGTAGACATTTGTTACATCTCCCTGGGAGAAGTCACACAACAATCCAATGGCCTTGGATTGGGATCAAGAGTGCAGATAAAAGTCCCCTTTCTTTAATTTTCTTAGGTATCTTGCCATAGAAACAGACAGTTGACAAGAACAGTAGGACTTCAGGGTACTGGGTTTGATTTACCTGAAGGTGTCAGGGTCACTGAGAGCCATTTCACAGTGGTAGATAAGGAGTCAAAGATGGACTAGGGCAAGAGTAGGAAGTGAAGACAGGAGACACGCCACCCTTTAGGACCCTGAAGAGAAGCATCAGGCCAGAGAGGAAGCAACTGGCACCTCCACTCCTGGGTGGAGTTCATTGATACCTATAGGCTGCCAGGAACTGTTTGGACAAGCATGGCTTTAAGGAATCTTTTATTCCTTCAGTAATTATTGCCTCTACGATGGGAAAATGTCATTGTCCACTTGACTGAATTTAGAGTCATCATGGGAGCACACTCTGTACACATCTTTAAGGGGTTTCTAGATCTGGTTAAGTGAGGAGGGATGGCCCACTGTTGTGGGAGGATGCTCATTCATTTCTGACTGCTCAGATCCAAAATAATCACTCAGAAATTGTATTTAAATCACTGCTTGGCCTATTAGCTCTTCAAAGAATAACCGATCGAGAATGTACTAGAATTAACCCATTTCCATTATTTTAGATTTTACCATGAGACTCATGGCTCTGGCAAAGTTCAGGCCGACAGCTTGTGTCTTTCCACTGGCAGCTCCATGGCATCGTGACTCCGCCTTCTTTCTCCCAGCATTCAGTTTAGTTAGCCTGGTCTGCAGAAAAAGTTCCAGGACAGCCAGGGCTATATAGAGAGACCCTGTCTTTAAAGAAGAAAAAAAAAGTAGCCTGTGCTATTAACCACTAAGCCACCTCCCTAGTTCCTCTCCCAATAGTTTTTTTTCAAATTAAGAGTTAAAATTTTAGAAATAAACCAAATAGGAATATATAGGAGACCATGTAGATTAAACAGAAATGTAAATATTCTGTTGCTGTAACAGCATGCACCTTGCGTAAAGGAGGAAGGGACTAGGAATTCGCTATCAGTGAAGCAGTTGCTATGCAGGCCTGGGAATTGGAGTTTGAGCCCCAGAACCTACATTTTAAAAAGCTAGGTGTGGTGGTGTGCACATGTAAATCTAACACGGAGGAGGTGGTAAGAGGTAGGTGTTTGGATGGAAGCCACACCCCAGCCCCAGGTATCCATATTTCCACAGTCTGGAATGGAAGTTCTGGTGGAAGTTCCACCCCAAGCTCCCTCCCTGGGGAGTTGCCTCAGTCCAGACTCCACCCCCGAGAAAGCCAGCTGGATGACCCCTCCCCTGAGATGCTCAAGACCACTCCCACAGGGTATTTAAACTGCTCCCCAGAGAACAAACACGTGGTTTTCTGGTCTTCCTTTTCCATCTCCTTGCTGGGGGGCTGGAAAGCCATTCAGGAGTGTTTGTATCTATTAAACCTGGACTTCTAATCTGGTTTGATTTGATCTGGTTTGGAATGTTGCATTGGCGGAGAGGCTTAAGGGGTGCAGAAACTTTTCAGTAGGACCTTGGAGCTTGCTGGCCAGGCAGCCCAGCCAAATTGTTGCTGTCCAGAAACAAAACAAAACAAAACAAAACAACAAAAACCCATCCCAAAAAGCAAGATGAATGGCTTAGGAGGAGCAATATTGGAGGTTGACCTTGGGCCTCCACATGCATGTGCATGCATAGGTACTATCACATACATGAACTTGCACATATACCCTCACAAAATACCCTCAGAATGAGTCTGAGCCATGTGCCAAATGCAGAGAGACATGTGTGCATGCTTGGTTCCTGGGAACTGTGAGTAACTGAGAAGTTGCCAGCATCATAAACAGTATAATATCATTCGATATTTATGGCATCAAAATATTAGTGTCCTTTAAATATCAGTTTTTTAAAGTTCATTGCTTATTATGTGTATGCGTGTCCCTGGTATAGTGTGAGAGTGTCAGTGAGTGCATGCCATCGCATGCATGGAGGTGTCAGAGGACAACTTGGTTAAATTAGTTCTCCTTCCATCTTCAAGCGGGTTCCGGGGATTGAACTCGGGTTGTCAGGCTTGCTTGCGAAGGGCCTTTACCCTCTGAGCCATCATGCCAGCCCCACACCAGCTAATAATGTCACCCCTGGGATTAAGAGTAATAGAGAGAACGTGCCTTTTGACTTCGTATTCTTGTGTCTTATTTAACTGTTATTAGAACAGATGTGTTCATTTTGTTATATAAATAATCTTGGGAAGGGAAGAAAAAACATTCACTGGTAATTCTCCCAGCCAGATCAATAGCAAGTGATGGCACAGCAGAAGCTGGGTGCGGGGAAGGAGCATGATGGAGGATGAGAGGGATTCTAAGTTCTATTCTGACATGTAACCTGCTCCTTCTGCCCTGGCCTCTGCTCTCCCAGGCATCTTGCTCTCTGGTTCTCTTTCCCTTTCCCAACCTTTTTCTTCCTGTGTATAGCTTGTGACAGAGATGACAGGATCAGTCTTAGATGCATTTCAGTGCTCTGGCTGGGGGCACATACAAAAGTCTATGGTTGCCCTCATACCCCCTGGCCCTCCCCCAGAGTCATATCCCTGGGGGCTATGCTGTGTTCCCTGGCTCCTGCCCCATGGCATATGGCTTTGACAGCCTGGACTTCCTTCCCCAAAGCAGGGCGCTGGCAGCTCCAGGCACAGCCATTATAACTAACCATCAAAGCCCCTGGGATTCTCTACAGTGGTGTTGAACTCAGAGTTAACAGATGGAATCATATGGGCAAACTAATTATATTTTTTCCAGTTTTATTTTCTGGGTATTTATGAGTCTGCAGGAGCTTAATTTATGTATTAATTACACCTCAGAGCTAAATGAGGGGGCTGGGGCACCTCAGACAGCCTCTGTGTTGTATCAGGAAGCATGGTACACAGAGTTGGGTTTGGAGGGAAGGAGCTTCCTGAAGTTTTCTTCTGAGAAATCAGTGGGCCTCCAAGAAGCAGAAGCCACCAGATGGTCCAGGGGGGTGGCCCAGGTGGAGCACTGTGTGCCAGGCTTCTATTCTGCCTGTGGGCTGACTTGACACATTCGGCTCCTCTAGGCACCTTCTCCACCCAGTCACTGCATTAGTTCCTGATGGCACCAATGCCTGTGAGGCTCTTCCCTGATTGGCTGTAGGTGACTGTGTCCCAGTAAACTTCAGCCTTCCTGTTCAGACCCATGGTGGGGGCATAGACTGGTCTTTGGGGCTGAGGCATCTGGAAGGCTGTCATTCTCTGTTAGATACCTCCACAGAGAGCCCTGTATGGACCGGCACTGGGGAGGTCCAGGGACCTCTTTGTCCCTCTTCCCAACATGGCCACATTACTAATTTCTCTTATCTACTTTCTACCATTAATGTGACTCTTTTAATTGACTTATTGAGGACAGGTAGCTGAACCTATCTTGGGGCACAGGCAGTGACCCCCAAGTTTGGTAACAGAAGCACTTCCTAAACAGGACTCAGGGAATCATTCCAAGTTGACAGATAGGTACCTACATGGCAGCAAGCCCTGAATGCTGAACTGAGACACCTCACCAGCCCATTTGGCCTTGGCTCATAGTACGGCATCATGTGTATCCCTCAGATGGCCATGCCTATGGTTCTGACTCTTTCAGGGGCTGGGGGATCCCCACAGGGCAGACCCATTTTATGGTGAGAATGTGGACTTGCACAAGTTGTCACACTGAGAGCTCAGGACAGGGTTGGGCATTTATGAGTGTCTAATGATGCAGAAGGAATATGTTGAGAACACATTTGCTCAGTGAGGTCCCTCTGTAGGGGATGTTTTGTCTACTTTGTTCACTGCATTCTGGAGCTCGAGGCTCTGGATAGGAATCAGAGATAGAGCACCTGACTAGAATCTCCCAGTGAGGTAGTGATGGATGACTTAATGGTAGGCTGTTACCTCGCATTTACCTGGGATGGGCTGGGGATGTGACTCAGCAGTAGGGCACCTGCTTAGAATCCTCACTAGGGGCGTGGTTCAGTGGTAGAGCATCTGCCTAGAACACCCCAGTGAGGGGCTAGAGGCATGGCTCAATGGTAGAGCACCTGCCTAGAATCCCCCAATGAGCTGCTGGGGTCTTGGCTCAGTGGTAGGGCATCTGCCTAGAATCCCCCAGTGATAGGCTGGGGGTGTGGCTTCTGCTATAGAGTGTTTACCCAGTATGTGTGAAGCTCTGGGTTCCAGCCCAGAACCAAAGGAAAAGGAAGAGCCAAGTTTTAGTTCAGTTGCAAATGTGTTTAAATCTGAGGTCTTGAGCATGCTAAGCAAGCTCTGGTATCATGGAACTCCATCCCAGCCCTGCCAGTATGATCTGGATTAAATCTGCCAAGAACTTGGGAAAGTACAATGTATAGAGCAAGCGACCTTCTAATGAACACGAAGGAGGAAATTTGGGAGAGCTGGCTAGAGGTGCTTCCCAATCATCTTTTGGGCAGAGTTAGTGACCAGTGAGTACCAGAGAGTCTTCCGTTTCACCTGAGGTCACACAGCTAAATAAAGGCTGGGTTTGACTGAAAAGTCTTGGCCAGGACTCTTGGATTGATTTCTGCTCTTTGAACCACCTGAGTCACACAGAACCTTTGCCTATGACATTCATAGTTGCTTGGCCAGGTGCCTTGCGTGTTGCTTAGGGTTTCTTTTTTTTTTTTTTCTCTCTCTCTCTCTCCAGAGATGCCTCAAAGGCAAGGAATCTTCATGAGTGAGATTCCACCATCTCTGTGGAAGTGTTGCCTCTGTAGCAATGGAGCAGAAGCTAGGGAAATGCCAGGGGGTGAAAGAACGGCCACCATGTGGGTGCTAACAGGTGAAGGACGGTAAGGGGTTCTGAGCCGGTGGGCTTCCTTCCTGGTGGTCCATCTGCAGTCTGCTACCAGCTGCACTACCAGCTTGTCTGTCGGAGTGGTGTGTGGCAACTGAGGTTGGCCTACACCGCATCTGCACACAAGTGTGCTCACCCATGTGAACACATATAAACACATATGCACTAAAAGAAAGCCTGGCTGAAGGCTCTCGCAGGACCAGATGAGTCATGTGCTAGTACTCTCCTGGGGTCAAAAGCCAGGTATATGGTCATGCCCCATATAAGGCAGTAGAAGATACTGGCTTTGGCCTCTGCAAGGGCCTCTAGCTTGTCCTGACACTTCCAGCTTCCCTGAAGGCTTGAGAGCTTCTCCATTGTCCTCCTTGGAGTCTCAGTCCCCAACTCTGCAGCCTGTGTGCTTATTTCAGTTTTGAGACAGTATCTCACATAGCCCAGGCAGGCCTCCAATTGATTGTGTAGCCAAGGATAACCCTGCACTTCATATCCTCTTGCCTCTACCTCCCAAGGGCTGAAATTACATGTTGGCAACACCACCCTGCCCAGTTCTATGGGGTGCTAGTTTGGAATCTAAGGCTTTGTTAGCTCTAAGCAGACACTCTACCAACTGAGCTACAGCCCCAGCCCACAGCCTTTTAAAGATGGGATTGGAAGATCCTGCAAGATCTTCCCGGAGCTTGTCTAACAACAGTGCTCCAGATCAAGGCTGTCTAAATACATTTGTCTTGTCCCCTCACTGGCCACCAGCCCAGAGACAAGACTAACCCTTCGTGACAGAATCAGTTCAGCCCTGTCCTCTGAGCAGAGCCCAAGGTGGGCAGAATCTGTCTGGGGCCAGCCGGGTGCTCTGCCCCTGATAGCTGCGGGCAGGGTTAGGGTTTGATAGCCAGATGACCAGGGTCCAGGCCAGGACACTGAGCAGGAACTGGGAGAAGCTGAGGTGAGGTTCTGCCTCTACTGCTCAAAACTCCAGACAGCAGTCAAAAGAATAGGAAGATAGGCTTCCCTTGTGTGTGTGTGTGTGTGTGTGTATGTGTGTGTGTGTGTGCGATGTGTATGTATCTATATGTGTATGTTAACATGGAAACAACATCCACTCTGTTTTAGGCATTAGCAAGCTCAGCACAATCGTGTACAGAATGCAATAATTAATGACTATACAACTGCTTTATGTATTTGCGGTACTATATATTTAATCATTAATTTCTAGTGCATTACTACTTATATTTAGATTTTATTCCAGGAAAGTGGCTCAGTGGGTAAAGATTCTTGCTGCTAAATCTGATGAGCTGAATTGAATCCCTGGGACCCACCCTTGGGAGAGAAAAACTCCGTGTCACCTGACCTCCACATGCACATGTGGCATGTGCACTCCTGCCCCCCACCAAAATAAATAAGCAAATAAATGCAATTTAAAGAAAAAACCTGAACATGCTGAGTGTGCAGCAGCCTCATGCTCCTCCGCTATCACATCTTTTTGTTGTTGAGAGGTTTGAGACAGGGTTTCATGTAGCCCAGGTTGGCTCAAGGATGGCCTTAAACTTCTGAGCCTCCTGACTTCCCGGATTCCAGGTGTGCTCCTCCACACCTGGTTAGGTGGCTGGAGATGGTGCCTGGTTCTTTGTGCATGCTGGCCAAGCGCTCTAACCACAAAGCCACATGCTCAATCCTGCACCTCTCGGTGACAGCAAGCAGTCTATCAGTGACTGACCTGGGACCTTTCGGGTCAATGACCACACAATGACAAATTGTCTAACTACTCATCACTCACAAGCTGTCCTGTGGTTAAGCACCCAGTGTCAGTTCATTTCGAAGGTGAGACCAGGAGATCCAGGAGAAGGTGGGGAGCGAGGCCATGATGTGTGTGCAGTGAGGAATTCAGAGTGGCCCTGGCCAAGCCCAAGAGCGCTGGGCTGCTTGCACTTGGCCACCTCCCACAGCCTGGGTGAAGGGCCGCTCTGTGGGGAAAGTTATGGAGTTAGATCATGTGAGATGGGTGTGGCAGATGAAGCAGCTGGCTGGGCAGGTGTGGCACGTGAAGCAACTGGTTGGGTGAGTGTGGCAGGTGAAGCAGCTGGATGTGTGTGTGTGTGGCAGGTGAAGCAGCTGGATGGGTGGGTGTGGCAGGTGAAGCAGCTGGGTGGGCAGGTGTGGCAGGTGAAGCAGCTGGGTGGGCAGATGTGGCAGGTGAAGCAGCTGGGTGGGCAGGTGTGGCAGGTGAAGCAGCTGGCTGGGTAAGTAGCAGCTGGCTGGGTAAGTGTGGCAGCAAGCTGGATCTTTCTGCTGTAGAATACAAGGGTACAGGTGCTGGCTGCAGGGTGGTCCGTGCTAGCTGCTGTGGTCCGAGAGTCCCATTGCCAGGATAAAACTGATTCTTGCCGAGGTTTTCCACCCAAGCCCCAGTTGGTAACTGCCATTCAAGGTTTTGCTGCCTAAGCCCATTTACTTTTATTTATTTATTTATTTATTGAGACAGAGACTCAAATAGTACAAATTACTGTAGAAATCACTTCATACCAAGGACGACCTTGAATCCCCTCTGATCCTCCTGCCTCCACCTCAGTGGAGGCCCCAAAACATTCCACGATACACCTCCCAAGTGCCGAGATTACAGGTTTGCTCCACCACTTTCAGTTTGGTAGGTAAATGTGTCTGCCACTAAGCCTCATGGCCTGAGTGTGGTTCCAGAACCCATGTGGTGGAAGGAGAGAACTGACTCCAGCAAGTTGTCCTCTGCTACACGTATGTTGTGGCACATATTCCCCCAATAAATAGTAATAGGTGTAAATTATTTTAAAAGCCAAGCACGGTGGCACATGTGTGTAAGCCAAGCGAAGGTGGAGACAGGGGGACCCCTGGGGGATGCTGGTCAAACAGCCCTGCTATTTGATGAACTGCAGGTCTATGAGAGACCCTGTCTCAGAGAAAAGGTGGATGACACCTGACAAATGACAGCTGAGGTTGCCGTCTGGCCTGCACGCATGCACAGGCACGTGTGTGCACACACACAGACACACACACACCACTCTCTCTCTCTCTCTCTCTCTCTCTCTCTCTCTCTCTCTATGTATGTACACAAAAAGCCTGTGGAGGCTTCACACAGAACTGGAGTCAAATATTATGCATTCCATTTAATAGTTGTGAGACTCAGGAGGATGCTCAACCTTTCTGAGTATCAGTTTTAAAATCTGTGAAGAGGGGCCAACAGTATGTATCCAGAGAGGTTGTTTCGGGATTTTACAAAAGAACCTGGTGACATGACCCGTGTCCTCAAGGCTTCAGAGATGCCACTACTACTCTCCTTGTCTTTTCAAGCCTGTTATGGTGTTTTGTTTTGTTTTATGAGAGTGGGTTTCTCTGTAGCTTTGGGGCTCTTGTAGACCAGACTGGCCTCCAACTCACAGAAATCTGCCTGCCTCTGCCTCCCGAGTGCTGGGATTAGAGGCATGTGCCCCCACCGCCCAGTCCATTATGGTTTTGAATAGAGGTCTGAGATGTAAATACCCTGGCTGGTCCTGCTCTGGGCAGTTACTCTGCTACAGCAGGGCCTTCCTCATGCCTAGTGCTCCCTTGGTCTGGTGCTTGTTGTGGGTGACAGGGTCCCTTGCCTGGCTCCCTTCTGGCCCCGCAGATCATCTGTGTAGGTTTTTTGTTTTTACTGACTGAAGATCCTTTTATTAATCACATAGCTAGAGGCCTGGCAGGACCTTTGGACTCTCTCCAGTCTTCCTACTTGTGAGGACCTCATGGGGTGCAGGGGTCCACAAAAAGCTGCGCCTGCTTCCCATGGTATCTGTGGCTCCTTCCCCTTTTGTCTGCTTGGAAACACCCCTGCTCCTCAGGCCATATCATATTAAGTAAATTTAAATTACATTTGTTTATATATGCGTGGGAAAGGAACCATGCATGACATGCATTACCCATGTGGGGGTCAGATGACAGCCTTTGGCGGTCATGTTTCCACCATGTGAGTTCTGGGAGTCAGTCAAGTGTCAGGCTTGGTGGCAAGTGCTTTTACCAGCTGAACTGTCTGAGAATCCAGCCCCGGAATTCTCATATTTTACTCTCTGCATTGTTCCCGTGCATTTCCAGATGTTCTCTGAGTCTCAAAGGCCCCCTTCTTCTTCCATCTCATTTTTTTATAAACTCCCCACCCCCATCCCCTGCGTGTGTTTGTGGTGCCAGGGCTTTGAGTATGCACTCTGACACTGAGATACATACCCATTTCATATCTTCGGGTGTGTAAAACTTAGATCAGATGGTCCTCCTGTCCCAGAACCTTTATGACCTTTGTAAGGCAGAAGGAACACTTTAGCTACCCAGGCAGTTTTAGCCTATTTAACCTAGGAAGAAAAACATTCTAGAGCAATGGCATTATCTGCCACCAGGGGGCGCGCCGCACAGAAGCGGGTCAAAGCGCACCTCCAGGGGAATGCTTCCTAGATTGAATCTCAAGTTGCAAAGGGACGCTAGATCCTGCGTGCAGTGCTGGGACACTGGGCGCCAGCAGAAGTCAAGAGATTGGTCCTCAGGTAGGCAGAGAAGTCTAGTTGAGGGTCCAACAGTGTCTGATTTCACAGAGCACACGGAGTAGAAACAAGAGTCCGCCTCATCAAAAAGGTGGAAGAGAGCTGAAGGTTGTCCTTGGACCTTTGCCTGTGTGCTCTGTGAGACAGAGAGCTGGAAGTTGTCCTTTGACCTTTTCCTGTGTGCTGCGTGTGTGTGTGTGGGGGGGGGTGCACGCGCGTGCACACACATGAATGCTCGCACGTATACATGAACGCATGTACACAGGCACACACATACACAAAGAAATTATACTTGTGGAGGCAGGTGTGTGAGAGTTCCTCTGCACGTGAGACAGCCCCAAGCAGTCCCCACAGGTCCATGAGCCAATCCCTGGTGACAAACCTCTTCGATCTCCTCTCAAGTTGATTTTGTCTGTCTGGTGGAGTTCTGTTCCAGCAGGTGCACAGGCAAGTTCCCATTGCCTAGAGCTGAAGCAGGAGGCTGGCTGGAATAGGGCCTGTGAAGGGCACTTACCAAGGGGCAGATGGGGTGCTGAGGCAGTTGTCACATGGAGCCTCTTGGTCTAAATATCAGAAGAGCTATTTCCCCTATTTAAACCATTTTTGAGAAGTATTTCATTATTTTGGTTGTAGGGTTGTCTTAACTGATTTTATGTCTGTACGTCACAAGTATGCCTGGTTCACAAGGCGGCAGCCGCGGGTCCCAAATCCCCTGCAGCTGGAGTTAAGAACAGCGATGAACCTCCATGTGGGTACTAGAAATCAAACCCTGGTCCTCTGGAAGAGCCTCTGAGCCATCTTTCCAGCCCCCATTGTCCCCATTTTATAACTGATGATATCAAGCACCAAGCATACACAAGCGCTGGCCAGAGGCTCCAGAGTACACATCCTCAACCTTTTGTGTGTGTGCCAATAATCCCCTTGCCCCCTGGTACAGTACTGTATTTTCCCTTGAATAAATCTTGTTCATATGTGCAGAATAAAATGCATGATGTCACAAAGGAAATCATCTTTAAAATGACTATCGACACACATATTATTTAGAATCTTCTGCATCTCTGCTGAGCTTGAATTGCTTATTGGAGGATGACCTGAATTTCTGGTCCTTCTGCCTCTACCTCTAGAATGCTGGGGATACAGTTGTGTGCCATCAGTCCCAGATTGTGTGGTGGTGGGGTGTAAAGCAGGGTTTAGTGCATTTAGACCATCACTCCACTAACTGAGCCACTCTGCCAACCCACATGTGACTTTTAAAAATCAATACGGTCCATTAACCAGACTATGGATAGCTTACATATCATGAGATGCTCGGATGTGTATCCATAGGGACTGTCTGAGCCCATGAGAATACCTGTGCTTCCTGGGGACCAAGTCTGTCTACTGCCGACACCATTCATCCTCTTTACTTCCTTGTATTAAATTATATTTTATCTCTCTCTCTCTGTGTGTGTGTGTGTGTGTGTGTGTGTGCCACAGTGAGCACATGGAGTCAGAGGACAGCTTGAGGGAGTCAGTTTCACCATGGGGTCCCAGAGATGGAACACCTATCGTCAGGTTTGGTGACAAGCATCTTTAACCACTGAGCAATCCTGCCAGTTCGATTGCTTTTCTTCTAAATGGGAGGAAATGCTAAGGAAGTTTCAGTAAGAAGTTCATATTTTAAAAGGTATATTTTCCCTGTTCAAGTTCACAGAATCCTGGTGACCCTTGATTAAGGGTAGACTTCCCTATTCTTTTGGAACCTGCTTGATTGATGGATTAAGATCTCATATTTCACCCTCCCAGCCTGGGGCTCAGATGGTCTCACAGATGGAGTCCCAGGGGAGTACACAGCCGGAAGAAAGAAACTTACACAAATGCCCCTTGCATCCTTGACAGCTGACGTTGGGCCATGTGTATTATCTGCCCATCCTCTGATGTCATTTGTAAGTCTGGATCCATTGCTCCTCCCAGGTGCAGAGGCTTCACCAGCTAGCTTTTATGTCAGCTTGGCACAAGCTAAAGTCATCTGAGAGGAGGGAATTTCAAATGGGAAAATGCTTCCCTATGACCAACTGCAGGCAAGTCTGGAGGGTGTTTTCGTAGTGATAGATGAAGGAGGGCCCAGTCCATTGTGGGTAGTGCCATCCTGCATTGGTGGTCCTGGGTTCTATAAAAAAAGCAGGCTGAGAAAGTTGGGGGAACAAGTCAGTAAGGAGTAGCCTTCCTCCATGGCCTCTGTATCCGCTTCTGCTTCCAGGTTCCTCCCTGCTTGAGTTCCTACCCTGATTACTTGCGATGATATGTGGAAGTATAAGTCAAATAAACCCTTCCCTCCTCAAGTTGCTTTGGTCACGGTGCTTTATCTCGGCAATGGAAATCCCAACTGAGACAGAAGCCATGGCTCCCTGTGTTTCTGTAGACCGTTCATGTGTTTGTGTCTACAGAGTGGATGCACTTGGCCATTTGGCTTGCTTTGTTGCAGGCAGAATGGCTTTGCCAGCTGAGGAGGATCAGGTAGTGTCTCTCGGTGGAGGTTTCTAGAAGGTCATAGGAGCAATGGAGTCCACTGTCTTGCCTCTTTTAGGAGCCTACTATTGGCTCAAGTACAGCAACTTGGGAGGCCAATCCTATGGCCCACTGTGGGGACTCGGGTACAGCAGTTGGGGAGGCCCTCTGGACCCCACATTTCCCTCTTATTGGTGAAGCAGCTCACACCACAGAGGAATAAAAAGAGAGGTTGTTCATTCTGAAATAAGATTTGAGTACACATGTCCAAGGCACAATTACTATGTCCCAATGAGGTAGCAATTTCACTAATTTTTTATAATTAACAGAACAAAGAAAATCATAAAACAACACATGGTTCAAGTACACTGCTGAGAATATTAGGTAGGCGGGTTACAGCAAAGCAGGGAAACCCTGCTACAGGCCTTTGATGCTGCCTGGCAGCTTCTGAGCCCTTGGATTGGTGGAAACTAGGGGTCTGTGCTGGTTTTGTCAAGTGTCTTGTCTGCTTGACACAAGCCAGGGTTATCTAGGAAGAGGACACCTCAATAGAGAAAATGCCTCTACCAGGTTTGGTCTGTGGACAAGTCTGTGGGGGCATTTTCTTGATTAACAGTTGATGTGGATGGGCCCTTTTCCCTGGGCAGGTGGTCACAGATTGTATGAGAGCAGGCTGAGCAAGCCACGGGGCACAAACCGGGAAGCAGTGGTCCCCCATGGCCTCTGCTTCAGCTCCTGCCTCCAAGTTCCTGCCTTTAAGCTCCTGCCTTGACTTTGCTTTATGATTGATTGTGATTAGAGACTTAAGTCTGTGCTAAAACTTTTCTTCTCCAAGTAGCTTTTGGTCATGATGTTTGTCACAGCAGAACCAACAAATGAACGAAAACTAGTAGTCACAAAAAAATGTTAGGTCACTCTAGCAGAGGGCAATAAATGGCTGTTAAGAGTGCTAAAGAAGCCCCAACCTGCAACATTCCAACCCTTCCTCATAACTGAGGCTGTAAGGGTCAGTCAATGATCAGCCTTTGAAGATTTGGCCTCTTTGCAGGACACAGCATCCTTGTCCTTCCCTCACACAGAGCTACAAGCCCCTCCATGATGGATCTGTCAGCATCCTCTGTCCTTCCAAATACTTTGCAAGTTGGGAAAGCACAACTTCAGATGGGTTTGCTGATGTCCTTCTGATCTGAAGTCAGAGCACCTAGTGGGCACAGAGAACCAAGGGGCAAGAAGAAAGCAATCTAAGTTCCACGCTTGGGCCAGCCTGCTGTGTGTAGGGGGGTGTGCCTGGAAGGAGAGGCATATATGAAGTGTCAGACGTTTTCACAGAGTTCTGGTCTCACCTCCAAGTCAGGCAACAAGAAATGATTTTTGGATCTCAGAAACCTGATTCCTTCCTACTGAAGGAAGCCCAGCTAACCACAGCCTTTAGCACCATGGATAGTGGCAGGACACCAGCAAACCTTGGGGGAAGAGGGGGATGTAGGTGAATCACTGGGTGTCTTATATACAGTATGATGTGGTTGATGCCAAATAGTCAGAGGATCATTGTGGGTGGAGACAGGATGAGGATGTCTTATCTGTGCCTTTCAGGAGGGTGCAGAGATGATGAGTTTCATACCAGGATAGCCACATTGCTCGTAGCAACTCTCTACCCTGCCACAATGTGTTTTCAGTGCCCGGTATTCAGCAGATAATCCAGCTGATGTTGGTTCATTGAGAGGATGTGACCGGTGGACAGGGTCTAGAGTCACCTGGAAGATGAGCCTCTGGCCATGCCTGTGAGAGAGTTTCTAGATTGCCTTTACTGGAGTGGGAAGACTGACCCCAGCTAGTACAGCGCCATTCCATGGCTGGGGTCCTGCTCTGCATAAAAGGGAGAAAGTGAGCTGAGTCCTGGCCTCCATCTCCTGCTTCCTGACTATGCCTGCAGTGTGACCCCTGCCTCACGCTGCTGCTGTCACGTCTTCCCGCCATGATGGACTGTATCCCCAAACTGGGAGCTAAAATAAATCCTGTCTTCCTAAAGTTGCTGTTGTCAGGTATTCTGACTTAAAAATGAAAAGTGAACTAATATAGGAAATGGGTCAGTATCTACTGTGAAGTTCTAATGTCTACATAAACACAGGGCCAAGTCTTCTTCCAGGGGAAGCCCATAAGGTCTCACGTTAGCTTTTGACAAGAGTCTGCCTTCCCAGCAACCCGTAGGTGTTTGGTGAGGATACAGAAGCTTACATGATTAACAAAGCTGCCAAGAACAAATAGCCACACCTTCCAGTGGCCCCTGGGGCTGTGGCCAGCTTGCTGTGCTGCCCAGGGACAAACACTCTCAACTCTTCCCTTCTCCAAATCCAGTTCTGTGGGAGACTAAGGCTCTTAAAGACAGGTTCTTTCCCTAAAGAATACATCATAATAGAGGAATTCCCTCAAGGGAGACAGGATGCTGCAAATGCCACCTGAAGCCTGCCACTGGTGGCATGTGTCATCTATCCCTGGGACATAGGTGGCTTGGGAGAGGCTAAGCATGTATGAAGAGATAATAACAGGAGGACAGAGGAGGAGATGGGTGGGTCACCTGCTCACTGGCTCAGCTGCTGAGGAGCAGACGTTCCTAACTAGAGTCCTTTCTGTCTTGTCCATGGTGGACACCAGACAGCCGCTTGCTGCTGGGGCAAGTAATGAGGCAGTGCCCCTTTCAAGACAGAAGACCAGTCAAAGCATCAGCATCAAAGTGAGCTGAGAAGCTTGGCTGGTTCTCTGGCCAGCATGGGTAGGAATGAGGCTGCTAGTGCAGGGTTCCAGCATAAATCACCTGGGCTTCAGACAGCTGGGTTGCAGTTGAAAGGATTATGGGGGACTTGGCCCCAGGAGGAGCAGATCCAGGGACAGAAGCAGGTCCTCTACTCTGAGTCCCCATCAGGAGAGGTAATTAGGGCTGTAGTCACTGCCTCTGAGAGACCAGGCAAGGGCTCTCCCGGACTCGCTGACCCTCTTGACGTAAATGTGTTACTGTGATATGGCTAATGGGCCTGGAGGGCATCTCCTCACTGGACTCTGAGTGGAGTTGTGAGCATCTTCAAGGGATGAGACTGAAGCACCTCCCCCATCTTCCCTCATGTAGGCTCAGGAGCTGGGAATGGAATTGGATGCCTGGATCACAAAGGCCCTGTGGGCTGAAACTTGTCTATCCCTGGCCATCCACTGTGGGGTACAAGTTCCTATCCAAACAAAACTGTTCAGGCCATGATTCCCAGACCCCTATGCATCCTAGACAGGTCCCCTGCACCCATCAGACAGTGTCATCACCCTTCCTCAGTATGCCCTGTGGAGCCAAGGAGGGAAGGAGTTGGTAAGATCAGGGAGGCCCAGGGCATGCTGGCTTCTGTGATGCCTCCAAACAGTGCCAAGAACAGAGCAGGGATGGGGGTGTGTAGCAGGTGGAGGGCAAAAAAATCTGGAAGAGGTGCTGGGGAGATGGCTCAGTGGCTAAAGTGCTTGCTCTCAAATGTGGGAAGAAGCCTTCTGGTCCCCAGCATTGGGAGGAAGAGCGGATTGGGATTTGGAGGCAAACTGGCTGGACTGAATTGGTGAGCTCCAGGTTTGATGAGAGAGTCTGCTGCTATAGTAAATAAATGGAGAGTAACTGAGGAAAAACACCCAGTATTACTCCTGGGCTTCCACACAAATGTACACACACGTGCATACACTTCTGCACTTAAGTATATGCAAATGTATTTGAACATACATACATACACCATGCATGTACACACACACATAAACACACATGCATGCATGCATGAAAAAAGTAGGGGTCAGTTAGGTCAGGAACATACAGTGTTCCCACATCCATGGCCCACATGCAATCTCTCTCCTGCACATGCCATCTGTTCTGTGTGGAACGCTTCTTTCTTGGGCCCCACATCCCATTTGGTCAGTTCCACCTTGACCAAACAGATCCTTCCCAACTTCAGACCCAACCTCTCCTGGCTCTACCCTCTCTCTCTGTATCCTGATACAAGCTTCTTCAAGGGAGACACAAGCTGGGTGAGACAAGGACACAAGAAAGCTTTAGCCAGTCAGAACCAGTGGCTGGGGGCTTCAGATCTGGAGAGGCGTGAAGTTTGGGATCCCATCATGACTTGGAGCAACTAGGGGGACATTACAAACACCCCTGACATTCACAAGCACGGGGATTCATTCATCTCAGTCACCCAATTTTTAAACAGGAGCATGTGTCTCACTGTAAGCATGAAAAGAAAAAGGATCTTTACAAAAAACCCAATCCTCTTTGGTGCTGGCGAGATTAATCAATGGGAAAAGGGTGAGGACCTGAGTGTGAATCCCTAGAACCCACACAAAGCCAAACCCAGCACAGCTCTGTAATCCCAGGGCTCCCACAGTGAGGTGGGAGGCGAAGGCAAGAGAACCCCTGTATGCTCCCTCTCTTTTTACCCATCCTTCCTTGCTTCTCTCCTGTTTTCTTCCTTTCTTCTTCCCTTCACTTCCCCTTCCTCTCCCCTCTTCTTCTGCCCCTCCCCTCCTCTCCCTTCTTCCATTCTTTTCTTTCATTCCTCCCTTCCTTCTTCTTTCCTCCCCTTTCCTCTCGCTCCTTTCTCCTTCCATGCATTTCTTCCCTCTCCTCCCCACCTCCAGCTGCATTTTACGTCCCTCTCCTGCCTGTCTTCCAGCTGGCTGGAGGTAAGGGGTTGTTCATTTTTAACCACAGCTTGGCTTCCTCTCCTCTCCCTTTCCTCTCTTCTTTCCTGCCCCCTCCCCTCCACTCTCCACTCCCAAGGCTCTCAGCACTCCGAAGACAGTGCTGTGTGCATCTGCATTTCCACATCACCTCTGTATCTGGACCCTGTCCCCAACAGGCAGGAGGTCTCCCTTCAGAGGTTCACTGTATCCCATGGCTAGCCTGAGCCATGCATGTGGCTCTCACAGCTGATTGTTCTCCAAATGAGTCCGTCCGAATGCTTATCCAGCCAGTCCCTCATGGAGAAGGCAAGAGTTAACCCTGACCCAGCCTCTCCCATCTCCTTCCCTGACCTCTGTCTAGGTTCCATCAGCAAGGCCCAGACTTCTGTGTTCACATCCAACTGACCACCCATCTCTCCTCTACAGTGCACAGCAAGGCTGCATTGCCCCTTGCTGGGTAATGAGACAGTTTCTTTGCTTTTTCTTCTCCCCCTATCCACCCACCATCATCCCAGTCATCAGAGGTGACTCAGGAAATGCAAGTGGCCCTGTCACTGCCTTGTTGCACTCAGCACACAACCAATGCTTTCGCGCGTGCACACTCGTGTGTGTGTGTGTGTGTGTGTGTGTGTGTAGACCAGAGGTTATTCTTGGGTATCATTGTTTTATGATACCTTGTTTTATGATACTGAACCTCACCAGGTAGGCTGTAGTAATAGCAGCAATCTACTCACCACAGCTGAGTTCAAGGGACAGAAAGAGACTTAGTCCCCAGTCCCCTCCAAGGACACCCCCACCAATGACCTAAAACATCACTAGGCCCTACCTTTCAAAGTCTTTCCTTCCCCCAGTAGCCCCAAATGCTGGGAATATTTTCATCTTTTTCCCTTCCTCCCTTCTTTTCCTCTCCCACAACCCCTCCCTCCCACTTCCTTCCCTCCTCCTCCTTTCCCTCTTCCCTCTGTCCCTCTATCCTCTCCTCCCTAGCTCCTTCCCTCCATCCCTCCCTCCTCATCTCCCTCTTTCTTTCCTCTTCCCTCTGTCCATTCTTTCTTTCCTCCCTCCTTCTCCCCTCCATCCCTCTACTTTTCTATTGCCCCTTTCCCTCCCCTTCCTTCCTTCTTCCCTCTGCCCCTCTCTCCTCCTTCCTTCCTTTTCCTCCTTTCTCTCCCATCCTTTCTTCTCTCCTGTCCCCTCCTTACCTTTCCCCTTGCCCTCTTCTCCCTCCCTCCATTCTATCCTTCCTCCTTTCCCTCCCTCCCTCCCTCTCTTCCTTCCTTCCCGCTCCTACCACATCATCTGCATCCATAAGACACCCTGTATCTCCATTTCTGCCTCCCCTTGTGCCTTCACGTTGAAATCTGGAAGTACATGCTGGGTTAGTATGGTACTGGGGTAGGACCCAGGGCTCTTTTTCCCCTCCTTGCCAAGCACTCCACCAGCTGAGTTGCAATCCCAGACTCTGAGTCCAAACTTGGGCTTGCAATTTAAAATTATGACTTACATTTTAATGAAGCTCATACTTAATATTCGTGAGAAGACACTCGTTGAGGATGACACCGACCCCTTAGGAGAAGCAGAATCCCTGGTGACACTAGGGTCCCACACTGCCAGGCCCTGCTTGGTGGCAGGGATAGAGGACCAAGGACCAGTCACTTGCTAGCTCTGCTGATGCTCAACTCGCCACCCAGTGGACACTCGATGGAGGATGCCTGCACCCCCTGCAAACCAATGGGGTTCCCAGGAAGGCGGAGACCAGGAAAGGTAGCTTTGTGTATGGTTTGTGGCAGGGAGCTAAGGGGGTGGGCAAAGCCACACAGCCCACATTTTCTGCTTTGGAAGAGGTTATGGTGTGATGATGTTTGAATCTTTTCCATTAATTGTAAGCCCATCTTTACCACCCTGCTTGGTACCCACAGCTATCACCCCAGTTGTCAGACCTACAGCAGCAGAGGGGGGGAGTGTCAGCAGGTGGTGACAGTGGCTGGCCTTCCTCTGGCCTGCACACCAGTGCACTCACTTAATCTTCCCAGGTGCTCCTACTCTGTGCCTTTGGAGGCGGAGGCTCAGAGAAGAGAAACACGGTTGCTCAAGGTCACACAGGTTGCAGAAACAGTACTGGAACCCAACAGGCGCTTCCCGAATTTCCCATTCTAGGATCACTCTGGGCAGAGAAGGGAAAGATCTGAAAGCCATTGAAGATTGTGCTCCAGCGTCACATTGAGACAGGTTTTGAGAGAACTGGAAGATCCCAGTTCTGCCACATGGGTGGACCCTGGGCAAGCTCTCTGTACCTTCAAAGTCTTTATTTTCCCATCTGTATTAGAGGAGAATGAACATAAATACACAGGACTGTGTCTTCGAGTGAAGTAAAGAGCACCCACAAAGCAACTAAGGTGTGGTAGGTATCTCTGTTCCAGATAAGGCTGGTCCAGGCTAAGCCCAGAAGTTCTTTGCAGGAATACCACTGAGACCTATTTCATGATGGAACAAGCGGCAGCAGCCAGAGGTGGGGAGCACAAGTGACCAGAGAGACAAAATGGGTTAACTGAACCCCAAGAGCCTCTGATACACACTCGTTCTCTTTAGAACATTGGGCCCCAGAAACTGGACCTGTTCTGGGGGTTTGGAAAGCTAGAAATAGGAGGTGTGGATCATTCATCTGTCCTGGCAATGGATAGAAGCTAGGGCTTCCAGCCTCGCCAGACCAGGGGCTTCCCACCTCTGATATAGAGATCTTTCCTGCACATAGGAGGGGCCCTTTCCCCCTTTTGTCCACCTTGCTGCAATAGAGGGAAATAGACCGTTCTCCTTTAATGTGTGCCCAGCTGCTTAAAGACTTAGGCTCAGAGGAAAAGCACAATGTACCTGGATGCAAGGAAGCGGGAGCTGGGTGTTCTAGGAGATGAACTCACACCTGCATGGAGTGGGGCTCCCTCCATGTACCTAGTGAAGGTAAGGGAGAACAGTTTACTAAGGCACACGTTGTTTGAAAATGCAGCAAATACATCTAATACTTTGTGTGTTGTTTTACAAGTTTAAAGAAAAAATGAGCGACAACAAAAGAATGAGGAGGAAGGGGGCAATGCAAGAAAGTAGGAGAAGGAAGAGAAGCCTGTCTTTTAGAAACCCCAGTTTAACACCACTACTGAGATCCTGTCTCCCCAAAGGTCCTACTTTAGTTATTATTTTGTTCTCTGTTCCCATTTAGTTCCTCTTTTTATCTCCAAAGTTGTCCATCAACAGTTATTAAATATGTTCGAATTTCACTTTCAAGGACTAACTAGAACTATAAGACGAATCAGTCTTCCCTTCTGAGCAAAACCAAGGTGTGCCCTGAGTCCCCTCATTCCTTTACCGGAAGTTGGTTACTTTCTGTAGAAGGTGAAGCCCCAACACCCAGTAAAACAGCTAAGAGAAAGTGGAAAAACCAGACTGCGACATGTTTTCAGGTGGGTTTTCTGCTGGAGGCAGGCAATAGCGCCTGGCCTGGGGAGGAAAGCATCTACAGCGCATAGACTCTGTCCGGGGTGTTTGGGACGTTCTAAAGTCCTTCCTGCCAGCCAGGGTAGCTCAGCTTCTAAGGGCACTTGTTGCTAAGCCCGAGCACCAGAGTCTGATCCTTGGACCAGCCCACATTGTGGACAGAGAGAACTAACCCGCGAGTTATCCTCTGATATATATTTATCCACACAATAAAGATATATGAATCCTTCCAAAAGTTAGTGGGGGTTCTCTGGAGAAACCTATTTCACAATTTGAAGCCCTAGATTAATAGAAGATTACCCAGTAGCAATACTGGTTTAGTTCTGGTCACTTCCGAGGCTTCTAGACGGTCGGTCCTCCCCGCAGAGCTGGAGGCTAAGGCTGTCCTGGACTTGGGTTGAGATCTGGACCCATACAGACAAGAGGATGGATTTGGTAACCTCACCAGGACCTTGCAGGCAGGCGCCACGATTCTGAACACCATCGTGGCCATTTGTGTGGGGTGCTGTGTGCACCCACTGGCTGTGCGCGTGGGTGCTAGTGCGTGGTGGTTTGTGGGAGGTGCGTGTGTCCGAGGGTGGGTGTGTCTGTGGCCCTCCAGCGGGGGGGCTGCGGCCTGC
>LOEQ01003531.1:87887-98516 GCA_001685075.1 Bramus lutescens
GCCCGCGGGGGGACCCGCAGGCGCCAAGGCTCCACCGCCAGGACCCAGCACCGCTGCCCTGGAAGTTATGCAGGACCTCAGCGCCAACCCCCCGCCTCCCTTTATCCAGGGACCAAAGGGTGATCCAGGGAGACCAGGCAAGCCGGGGCCTCGGGGTCCCCCTGGAGAACCGGGGCCGCCTGGGCCCAGGGGTCCCCCAGGGGAGAAGGGAGACTCGGGGAGGCCAGGGCTACCCGGACTGCAGTTGACAACCAGCGCGGCTGGTGGCGTTGGAGTGGTGGGTGGCGGAACCGGGGGCGGTGGCGACACGGAGGGCGAAGTGACCAGTGCGCTGAGCGCTGCCTTCAGCGGTCCCAAGATCGCCTTCTATGTGGGACTCAAGAGCCCCCATGAAGGCTATGAGGTGCTCAAGTTCGACGACGTGGTTACCAATCTCGGCAATCACTACGACCCCACCACCGGCAAGTTCAGCTGCCAGGTACGAGGCATCTACTTCTTCACTTACCACATCCTCATGCGTGGCGGCGACGGAACCAGCATGTGGGCGGATCTCTGCAAAAACGGGCAGGTCAGTGACTTTCTCCCACATACCCCTCCCTACTTGACCGGGTCCAACAGACTCTGCAGACTGTAACAGGCGCCCGGAATCGCTGGGAACTATCTTTATTCCTGCCACTCACCCTTCAGCGCCACAGCAAACTCTGGGATGGAGTGGGCGCTGGACCACATCATCCCATCCCGCTTCCCGGAGCACTCCTCTATGCTTGCCCAAATGCCGCGCGCGCCTGAAGCTGGACCCCGGGTACGCAGTGATTCTGGCACCTAAACTAGGTCCTAGGTCCCCTATAGCTTGAGTCCTGGCCTGAACTGGCCGGGCTCCTAAAACAACGCAGTTTTCTTTCGCTTTGTGGCTCTGTGGTTGTACGTGGGTCACCCCTTTCCCTCTAGGTTTCTTCATTGTGGCCTTAACCCCTAGGACCTCCTTTACATATTGGGTCAGTGTCCCGGAAGCCCTCTCCTCTTTCTTTGACTCTGCTGCAGAGAGAACTGGGAGCTGAGGAGGGGGTGAAGTAGCAGGCAGAGATCCTGCAAGGGGATGGGCTAGGGACGCCAGGCTTTACTCGGGAAGAGGTGCGAGGGTCCACCTACTCCTCTGGTTCGCTCCGCAGGTGCGTGCCAGCGCCATAGCCCAAGATGCGGACCAGAATTACGACTATGCCAGCAACAGCGTGGTCTTGCACCTGGATTCAGGCGACGAAGTCTATGTGAAGTTGGACGGCGGGAAGGCTCACGGGGGCAACAACAACAAGTACAGCACATTCTCGGGCTTTCTCCTGTATCCGGATTAGGGGTGCAGAGAGCGCGAGACCGGGCGGCTTCAGGCCGCCCCATCCCCACAGGGTTCTCGTGGCTCTTTGGTGAATGTCACTCTGCAGCTTCATGACACTTCCTGACACCTTTGTTGGAAAAGGCACATCCCTGCTCTCCTAGTTACCCTGCCTCAGGTCTCAGTGTGTCTGATTCACCACGCTGTGGGGAGGCTGTGTCCCTGGTCCCAGTGCCCATCCTGGGGAGGGAGAGGGAACACTTAAGTGGAGAGCTGGGGAAGAATCCCAGCTCTGGCGGGGCTTAGTTGTGGGGCAGCCCAGACTTGGGAAAGCTGATTGGATGGACAGCCAGCCCTAGGGAGCCTGAGGTTTCCCAGCTCACCTCTCCCTCCCAGCGTCCTCAAGTCAAAGACTGCAGGCCTCACCAGGAAGATAAGACCCAGGTGAAAGCTACTCCCTGGGACCTCCCTTTTTGTGACCTGAAATGCCTGTGCAGATTTTCCTGTCCATCAGACAAAAACCCATCCTTAGCTGAATTCCAACAAACAGAATAGTCACCTGCCACATACTCTCCTCTGACCTCCTCTGCCATGCATTAAATTATGTTTTTAGACCACTGGCTCCTGTTCTTTTTGTTAATACAGCTCCTTGACTTGGACTCCAGAAATCGCCCCACCTTACATCTGGCCAATGCCCAGTCTCCAGCAGTGCACTGCCCCTGCATCCTGGGGTTGGCTGAAAGGTGTGTGTGTGGGGGGGGCAGGGATCAGAACGGCATCCACCATTTTCAATGCAGCCCCGAGTTGAGGGGGTGCAAGGACAAGAGGTGATGGTGTTCAGTTAGGGCAACTAGCTCTCCCTGGACCTGGTAGAGGAGGTCAGAAGGGAGGGTCCCTGCGAAGTGGAAGACAATTATGAGACACTTGCCATTGGGGAACCCTGTGAGTTCTGGGGCTCTAAGAGAGAAGGACAGGAAGAAACATCCCTGGGCTGAAAGTTCTCACTCCACAAAAGACCAACAGCACACTTGGGGTGTCTCTGTTCACATCCCAGCTAGGTCCTCGTTCTCAGAAGAGTCAGTACTCTGAGATTGTTCTGTGGGTCTTTCAGCTCTCGGAGTTTAGCAGGAACACTATGTAAGGGAGGTGACACCTCCTCCTGGAGAGGCAGATGCTTTTGGGGGTCATTTCTCCGTGAAAGAAGTGACTAAAAAGCTGGGGACTTATTAGCTCCGTCTCTCTTCCTGTCAGTATCTGTACACCTAAGGCCATGAAAACATTCCACATGGTTTGGGCATTTCTTTCTTTCTCTCCTGCTTGTTTTATTTTTATTGCCATGTAGTTCCAACAGATAGAAAGCGATGTCTAAAACAGCTAGCAGCTGCCTGCTATCATCTACTGAGCTCTTTTAATTTTCCAACTTTAAGTAAAAAAAAATTGAGACAGATTCTCACCATTTAGCTCAGGCTGGTCTGAGATTGACCATTCTCCTGTCTCAGCTTTCTGAGAGCTAGCATGATAGGTATGTGCCATCATATTGCCTGGCTGTACTGAGCCCATTTTGATTGTTTGGAAGGAGATGTGTTTGTGGGACAATGTTTGTGGGCTCAGTGGGTTAAGGCACTTGCCATCAAGCCAAAGGACCTGAGTTCAATATCCAGAGCCCACATGGCAGAAGAAAAGAACCAGTTCTCACAGACTGTTCTCTGATGTCCACATCTTAACTGTGGTGTGCATACACTAACACACACATGTCCCAAATGTTTAAAGAGGTATGTAAATGAGAGTGTGTGTGTGTGTGTGTGTGTGTGCTCGTGCTCACTTGCCTGTCTACACATAGGTAACCCTGGAGTGTGTGTATCCAGGTAAAGCTGAACACTTGAAAATTGATAATGTAGATATAATTGTTCTCAATCAATTCATGCTGCACTCTGGCATGCATTCATGCCAATGTAGTGTGTGAAACGTTCTTGGTTGCAGTCTACCCTCAAATTGCATTGTTCGGGAAGGCGATGAAGGCTGCCATTCCCTTTACAAGACAATTATACCCCCTGCCTGGNATCCCGTGGCTGCCGCCATTCCTCTGTGCTCTCGTTTTATTTGAATAATGTTTTCTAGTCATTAGGTTGAATATAAGCAATGATTATGTCTGCATTGAGTTCAAGAATAAAGTGTACAAAGACAGTCAGGGAAAGAGAAATACTATCAAACTATCATTTCCCAGTTCCACACACAAACAGAACCCCAATTCCCCACCACAGGCCGTGCTACCCACTCTGATGGTGGATCCCAAACCTAGCCGAGGCCACCTGTACCCAGGAACAGTCTATGGTTACAGGACGGGTATCACTTTCGGATGCCTTGATGATTGTATCATCCAGAAATGCGATTAAAACCCAATGTCTGCAACCCAAATGAAGTCTAATTGCTATGGATCTGCAATCCCCATCGGGCCCCTAATCCTTTTTGACTTATTCCTCCCCTTCCTCTGATGAGATGGAGCTTAGACACAAAGCCCTCGGTTTAAATTTCAAAAATTAAAATTGACATGCAGTGGTGGCTTTCCTGAGAGCTGGGAGGAATTGCTAAGGAGGTGCCCCAACCCAGCTTTAGTCTCTGCAGTAAGAAGCAATTTGTACTTTAACAAAAGCCCCGCCCCTTCCCCTTGGTCAGAAGGGCAGGGGAGATGCCTTTCCCGGGTCCCACTGTTTATAATACTTCGACAAATTTGAAGCTGAGATTCCTCCATCTGTATTTCCCCTAGTAACTGGGCTTCTTGTAATTCTAATACTGGGGCTGCCGGGAGGCTCTGCCAGAGGTGTCAGCTGCTGAGAGGATGATGGATTGATGAGGGAGCTTTGAGAGGTTCAGTTAGCAGAAGCTGGCCAGCAGTCCTGGTGTCTGCCACTCCCAGGCTGGCTTGTGGCCAGCTAAGGGCCATGTTTGTGGGAACTGTCTGAGAAGGGGACAGGCTTGGATGGGAGACCAGGTCTTCACTCTAGCCACCTTTATGAAGTCATCAGATTTCGGGTGTTTGTGGGATACAAGAAGCCCTTCACCTCAAACCCTCATCCTTTCAATTTATCAAGCACTGTCCTAACTTCTTTCCTAGTTGTATTCCCGTGCTAGGAGTATCTAACAGTCGTGGACAATAAACACACAAGGGACTCTTTCATCTGCTTAAAACCTGGAGAAACTGGGCTTGGAGAAATTCATGACCTGTCCAAAGTCCCCAGTTGCATCTTGGAACTGAGGAGCTAGCTCACTTGGTAAATTGCTTGCTGTGCAAGCAAGAGGATCTGAGTTCAATCCCTAGAATCTGGGTAAAATAAACCCAGCATGGTGAGGCACTCCTATATCTCAGTGCTGGGGAGAGTATTCCTGGGACTCACTGGCCAGTCAACCCAGCCTATGTGATGAACTTCAGGCCAGTGAGAGACCTTGTCTCATTAAAAGCCTGAGAAATGACATCCAAGCCTCATCTCTACCCTTCACATACACACGTACAATGTGCATATGCACCCGCGTACCCACATATCCAAGCATAAGAATTTATTTGCACACTCACTTGCACACATAAAGAAGTGTAGTTGGGATTTGAATGTGGGCCTCCAGGCTACTGTCCTTTGTGTACAGAGTGGGAATGTCTACCTCCCACTCCCCAGGCTTCAGATGTAAGTGGGTCAGACAAGAAGACCCACAGGTGCCTTCTTCTCCAGACTTCCTCCTCCAGGGACCCCCAGATTCAGACTCCTCCAAGCATCACGCCTTGGGATTGGCCCAAGCATGCTGGCCTTGGGGGGCCTTGCTGATGGCCTAGCAGACGCTCTGTTTGTAACAGTGTGTCCCCATCAGCAACCTGTCACAACAACTCTTCTCTTCTCCCTCAGTGAGGAGGGAGTGTCCTGCAGGTGCCAGAGCTTAGCTGAAGTGGTGCTGGCTGTCTCTGCTTGGCAGGAAGGCTCTTCTCTGTTCTGAGCCTCATTGTCAGTGGGAGTGCTCATCTTCAGGATTGCCTGAGTCCAGGAGAGATGCACCTGGCCCGGAAGACTTGGGTGGAGGCTGCACCTTCTGCTCTGGTTCTTTCCTATCTTGGAGCAGCTAACTCTTACCAGATTCCAAGACAAAACCCAGCTGCCCCCACCCCTGACCTGCACCTACCGATGATAACATTGCAGAGGCCATACTGCAGGCACTGGTCCCTTTAAATGCCCCTGATCATGCATTCCTATTGGTTAAACTTTTTTTTGGAACTCTCAAATCAACATGTATATTTGATATATGAATAATTTATGTATACCATCATCAGTCTATACTTTAAATTTTTTCCAGCTTTTGTATTTATATTCATCTGGGGGACTCACAGTCAGATCAGTATCCATAGCCTAGCTGGCTAACCAGGTTTGGAAGCAGGTCTCCTTTTCGTTGGAACAAAATTAGAGGGTTAATTTGTTATTTTCTCAGTGTTAGGCATGAAAGTGTGTTCCCTATGAGTCAGAGATAAGCCTGTGCCCTTTAATTCTTGGCAGGCAGAGCTCTGGTCCTGTTTTAGGTATTAATATTAGTAATTTGTTTGTCTCTCTTTTCATTCAACGAATAATTAATTTCATTAATTTATTTAGCATGCAAAGTAATGTGTCTCATTATGACATTTTCATAAACACATGTCAATGTATCTTGCTTTTTTAAAATATAGCCCAAACTGGCCTCAAACTTGAGATCCCCCTGCCTCAATAGCCTTCCTGATGAGATAATAGGCACGTGCCACCAAGTCAGTATTTCTTCCTCTCTGACAGCCAGACTGGCCTTGAACTCTCAAAGTCACTGAGGATGACCTTGAAATTCTGATCCTCCTGGCTACACCTCCTGAGTGCTTGGGATGTGTGTGCTGCTATGCCCTGTGCATAGAGAGAGAGAGAGAGAGAGAGAGAGAGAGAGAGAGAGAGATTCCCTCTCTCTCAATATTTGAAATAAATAAAGTGAAAGTTTCTGCCAAGTGCATACCTGTAATCCTAGCACTTTATGGGAGGGACATGGCACCATTTGTGATGTGGGAAGTCCTTCTGTATATGTGTTACTTTTATTGGTTAATGAATAAAGCTCTTTTGGCCAATGACTTGGGAGAGTAAAGCCAGGTAGGAAATCTGAACAGAGTTAGATAGAGAGTAGGTGGAGTCAGAGAGATGCCATGTAGCCCCAGAAGGAGAAAGATGCCAGAATATTACTGGTAAGCCTCAGACTTGTGGTAATACATAGATTAATATAAATTGGCTAACTAGGAATACATTTGAGCCATTGGCCAAATGGCCAAACATGTTGCAATTAATATAGTTTCTGGGTGATTATTCTGGTCTGGGTGGCCAGGAAACAAAAGCGCAGTCTCTGCTTACAGTGTTCCCTGTCATGATGATAATGGGCTGAACTCTGAAACTGTAAGCCCCCTCAATTAAATGTTACCTTTATACAGGTTGCTATGGTCATGGTGTCTCTTCACAGCCAAAGAGAATCCTAACTAAGACAGTCAAGAAGCGGAGAGCAATGGATACATGTATACCATTGCTGAGCTCTTTCTTTGTATTTTGTACAGTTCAGGATCCATTCCCATGCTTCCCTCTTACACTTGACTTTGGTAGACTTTGCAGTCGTGGTTGTAAGTGACTCGGGATCATGCAGGTCTAAGCAGGGAGGGTCACTCTCTGAGAGCTGGAGAACACATCTAGCTGCTGATAGTTACCACTGCCCCATCATGCTGGGGCCTCCTGTGACTCCTGTATTTGGATTTCTTTCAAGGAGGGAGAACATTTCACAAAAGATGGAGGACCACAGCAGCAGCGCAGCAAGCAGTCTGTGTAGCAGATTTCAGAACAAACTTTACCACACTAGTTTTGAAGAGTGTCGCTAGACCACGTGTCTGCCATCTAGTGTTAACACCTTCAACAGCCCAGCCTGCCACCCACCCCGTACAGTACATTAGGAATTCTAACTGGGTACAGCTGTAGTCTCAAAGCCCCACTAGGAGGTATTGACATCAGTCCTGCTTCACAGCTGAGGACACTGAGGCACAGGGAGGCAAGAGCAAGGGTTGTTAGCAAAATTCATGTGGTGTTAGAGCCTGAGTCCTGTGGGAATGTGAAGGAGCTTGCTCACTTGGTAAAGCTTCCTTATGCAAGCTTGAGGACCTGAGTTCACTTCCCCAGACCTGGAACTGGGTGTGGTGCTGTGTACTTGTAATCCCAGCACTGGGTGGGCAGGAATAGGCATATCCATGGGGTTTGGTGGAGAACCTGCCCAGTTTACACGGCAAGTTCTAGCCCAGGGAGAGTGCCTATTTCAAAATCAAAAGAAGGTGAACATCTCCTAAATAAGGGCACCACTGAAGGGTTGACCTTTGGCCTCCACCAAGAACATGCACACATATACACGGGGACATACATGATCACACACAAACACAAAACGAAGCAAACAAGGCACAATGAGGGCATATTTCTACAAATGCACTGTGCAGGTAAGTTAAGGTCAAGAACCTCAGGGGATCCAGGGAGTAGGTGCTGGTTCACTCCTAATCATTGTAATCAGTTTTAGGTAGAGTTTCTTGTCAGGTCCACTGGGTCCCCAATAACAGACACAGAGACTTTTCATTAATTATAAATGCTCAACCAATAGCTCAGGCTTATCACTAACTAGCTCTTTCAACTTAAATTTAACCACATTTTTTATCTATGCTTTACCATGTGGTGGTACTGTTTTTCAGCAGGGCATGTTTATCTCTTGTTTTCTTTATGTGTCCTAGTGACTCCACCTCCTTCTTCCCAGCATCCTCTTAGTCTGACTCTCCTGCCTAACCTTTCTTTGCCTAGCCATTGGCCAAATGGCTCTTTATTAAGCCAATGAGAGCAAAACATCTTCACAGTGTACAAAAGGATTATTCCATGGCAATCAGTTTGTTTTTGGCCCCCCTCCCCAGTGCTGTTCTGAATAGCAAGTATCCTGCTTCCTCTACTTGGAACCCTTTTCTCTGGACTGGCTCCCATTTCATGAAGGCTTAGCTTGCATAACATTTCCAGGTTCTGTCACCTGATTGCTGCACAGGGATTCTTTCTGCCTTACCCTTGGGCCCAGAGAACTCTGAACTCGGCTGTCATAATGTTTATCAGTGACTCATGGTGGATGAACAGTGGGTGGATAGATAGTTGGGTGGATGGGTAGATGGATCCATGGATGGACGGAGGGGTAGGTGGACAAATGGTGGGTAGATGGATGGATGGATGAGTGCTTGCATGTATAGATGGGGGTATGAGTGGCTGAGTGGTGGCTGGCTGGACTGATGAAAGCACTCAGTGGGATCCAAAGGAGGCAAATCTTAGAAGGATTTCTGTGTGGGTATGTAAATTTTCATTTCATTTATTTTATTTAAGACAGGGCCTTATGTAGGACAGACTGACCTTGACTTTACTATGTAGCCTTCAGTGACCTTGATTTCTTGATTCTCCTGCCTCTACCTTCCAAGTGCTGGGATTATACTATACCCAGTTTATGAGGTGCAGTGAATATGAGCTAGGGCTTCATGCTGATAGGCACACAAAAACAAATCCTCAAAACCAAACAACAACAATAACCAAAAAAACCAAATAAACTTCTAAGTGAGCTATATCCTTATGCCTTTATTTTTATTAAATTAATTAATTTATTTACTTATTTAGAGACAAGGTCTCACATGGCCCAGTCTGGACAAGGACTGGCTTTATAGAGAAGGATGACCTTGACCTCATGAACCCCTCAAGCTCTATGATTACAAGTGTGCATGACCATACACAGCTTATGGATTTTATTTTGAGGACAGGGTCTTGCTCTGTAGTCTGGGCTGTCATGAGATTCAGGACTACCCTGCCTCAGCCTCCTAAGTCCTGGGATGACAGGTGTACCTGATTCTGGATGTGATTTCCCAGAGGGACCAAAGGGTTGGTGTTCTGAGAAGATGGGGCCCTGGCTACCTCCAGCCTTGTTGGAAGGTATCATTATAGCCCATGAGGCCCTATCTGTGACTCTAGGAATCACCAGAACCTTCCAGTCCAGCATGGCCACTGTCACACTGAGTCCCCTGTTCAGCTCTCTTGTCTAGGGCCACCTCCTGTGTCTGGGCTCCTGGGAAGATTACTGCATTTCTAGTGGGTCCCTCACTCGTTGCTTTGGCTGTCACGAAGCTTTTATTTTCTCTAAATGGAAAACATCTTTTGAAAACTGTTGGCATAATACATACTTCTAAAAAGATGTAAACCATATAGATAAATATAAATGAAAGTAAAAAAGTCCTCTTCCTTTTCTTTGATTTCTCCTCCAGAGATAATTTCAGTAATAGCACAGTGGTTTGCATTCTTCTAGAACTTTCCTACACACATCAGAGTGGATTTACACACAACTTATTTGCTGCTTTTTGCCCACCCCCATCCAGCTGCAACAACTCTGCTTTTTAAATTTGTGTGCACGTACACATGCGTGCATGTGTGTGTGTGTAAGAGAGAAACTCTCTCTCTCTCTCTCTCTCTCTCTCTCTCTCTGAGAGAGAGAGAGAGTATACGTGCATGTAGGTGGATATACTTGTCCCGTGGCTTCCCCAATCACTCTCCACCTTATATTCCTGTCTCTGCCTACCCACAGGCTTTGCTTTGCCTTTATTCCACTTAGGGGACAAAGTCTCTTTGTGTATTTCAGGCTGCCATTAAACCCACAGACCTGCATTAACCTTCTCACTCTTCTTATTGCTGGGGTTACAGGATATACCATTGCACCCAGCTAGAGTTGTGTTTCTTTTCTGTGTAAGTGTACATATGTGTGTAAGTGTACGTGTGTGTGTGTGCATGTCATGTGTGCCCCAGTGATTGGATTACGAGCATGCACTCTAGCACCTGTCTTTTTTAAAATGTGGGTCCTATTGATTAAACTCCGGCCCAGGTGCTTGCAAGGCAGCATTGAACCTCCCTGAGCCACCTCTCCTACACAAATTCTGCTTCTTTGCGTGCATCTGTTTGTCCAAGTGGGACTTTGTTGGGCTTGGCAAAGTAAGTCCCTTCCTCCAGGTGGAGGTGATGCTTGCAAGGCTACTGTTCCTTGGATGTGAAGCAGGTGAGCTCAGTTAGCTTCTACCTAGCTCCTGGATGAGAGGCCTAGGTCCCCAGGCCTGGGGTCTGGAGAATGCCCCCCCCCCTCGTCTCTTCTTGTCCTGCAGTCCCCATGTCCAAGACTGGAAAGTGATGCATTCCCCCACCCCACATTGAATTTGGGGCTAGGGAGTGAGCAAGGAAGAG